>PGFX01000233.1:0-19364 GCA_003612995.1 Prototheca bovis | reverse complement strand
GGGGGGCAAGGGGGGCGTGAGGGGTGGGGTGGGGCGCGCGCCGCAACGCGGGCGCCGCGACGGGCGAGCGAGCGGGAGCGGTCTCGCGACGAGGTACGCGGTGGGACCCCGGCGATGCTCGTCGCAGGACGATCGACTCTCGCGAACGTTCGGGGCGACTCGGTCCGGAGCGGCCGCGCGGGTGCGCGCACCCTCGCGCGTCCGCCGCGCGGCGGCGACGCAGCGACGCGGCGCGGCGCGGCGGGCGGCGCGCGGCGTCCTCGCCGCCTGCAAGACGCGCGCCGCGCGCCACGCTCTGCGCTCTGCGATGCCGCCCGGGGGAGGGGGGGGGGGGAGGGAGCGGTGGAAGGGGGAAAGGTGCGGGGGCAGGGGCGGTTGCTGCGCGCGTCGGCAGAGGACCGTGGGAACGGGGAGGCGGACGCGACGGGGTACGCGCATCGAGCGGGAAGGGCGGCTCGGCGAGCTCGGGAGGTGGCGCAGAAGCGGGCAGAGAACGCCGGGAGCGGAAGGAGAGGGGTGGCCGCGTGGCCCACCGCGGGGGGGGAGGGGCGGCGGGGGGAGGGGTGGCCGCGTGGCCCACCGCGGGGGCGGAGGAGCGGCGGGGGGAGGGGTCTCGAGCGGCGCGTCCCTCCCCGCCCCGCGGGCGGTCGGACGCTGGTCGGGGACGGTCGACCCCGCGCGGCTCGCGTCACCTCGAGTCGACGCTCGCCGATTCGCTTTGGGACTCGTTTTCGTTCGCATTCGCCTGCGCCGCGGCTCGATGTGACGCTTCTGCGGCGAGCGTGCGCCTGAGGCACACGCTCCCCGGAGCCGCGTCGGCACGCGCGGGGGGCGGGAAGCGGGGGGAGGGGCGACCGCGCCGGGGCGTGGCGGGGGTGCCTGGCGCGGGCTCGGTACGGCGACGGGCCGCGCGCCTCGGACCTGGCGCCGGCGCACCGACGCTCCCCGGCGTCAGAATGGCGGCACAGTCCGTTTGCTGGATTCGGACTCGGGGGGGAGCGGCTCGTGCGGTCCGCGAGCGGCGCTCGCGCTCGTGCCCCTTCCCTCCCTGTCGCTGCGGGCACATTCCTTGCCGGTGGGGAGGGTGGAGCGGGTGCGGGAGCGGCGGATCGGGGCGGGTCGGGTGGCCATCGGTTGCTCGAACGGCACCGGCGCAGCTGCCGTCGGGGTGGCTTCGTGGGCGCCGGGAAGGGGCGGAGGAGGTGGAGAAGGTAGAGGTGAGCTGACGGGCTGGGGAGCTGTCCTGCCGGTGGAGGAGGTTGCCGGTTGGGGTCTGGATGCCTGAGCCTTCCTCGCGCGATCGAACGGTCGGGCGGTCGGCGATGGCTCGATCGCGGTCGCCTGTCCGGTCTCTCCGGGGGCGCGGCGCGTCAAACCTGCTCGGCCGGGCGACGTCCCCGAGTCGACTCGCGGCGCCCCCGCTTGCCCGTTTGCCCCCCGCCGCCACCTCCATCCCTCTCCCCCCTCCCCTCCCTCCCTTCCTCCCTCCCTCCCTCCCTCCCTCCTTCTTCCCTCTTCACCCTTCCTCTTTCCCTCCCTCCTCTCCCTCCCTCCTCTCCCCCTTCCCCACCTCCCTCCCCTCCCTCCCTCCTCTCCCCCTTCCCCACCTCCTCCCTCCCCTCCCCCTTTTTAGGTGGTGTACGTGCTGAACTACCAGCTGTGGCCTCGCCGCCTGTGGTCTGGTCTTCTGGGCGGTCTGTCCGTCCGGGACGCGCTGCTGGTGGCCCTCTTCTGCTACTGCGTGGTGTACGCGGCGGTCAACAACTACCTGGGCCGCCTGGGCTACCTGCCCAGCCGCCTGACGGGCGTGCGCTCCAAGAACGAGGGCGCGATGCGCCTGGCCATGTTTGCACACTCGGTGGGCGAGGGATCGATGTTGCCCATCTGGCTGCTCTTCCTGACGGTGCCAAAGGGCTCGTTCATCCAGACGCTGCTGGGCATCGACTACCACGGCATGATCCGCTACCACCGCTGGGTCGGCAACATGCTCTTCGTCGTGCTCACGCTGCACGGCTGGCTCTACTACCTCGCCTGGTGGATCTACGGCAGCTGGAAGAGCGAGTTCACGACCTGGAACGGACGCGACGTCAACCAGCTCGCGGGCAGCATCGCCTGGCTCTGCTTCGCCTTCCTCTTCGTCACCTCGAGCGCCTGGATCCGCAGGCGCTTCTACGAGCTTTTCTACCGCACCCACCTCCTCTTCATGGCCGGGTTTGTCATCTTCGGCACGCTCCACTCGCAGCTCACCTTTTCCTTCTTCCTCCCGGGACTCCTCCTCCTCTCCGTCGACCTCGTCTTCCGCTCGGCCTCGTTCGGAGCCATCACCGAGCCCGTCTCGGCCCGCGTCGCGCGCGACGGCAGCGTCGCCGAGGTCGCGCTGCTCGCGTCCGCCTCGCGCGTCGACAAGCCCATGCACCGCGTCTATCTCGCCATGGACAGGCACTCGCGCTGGCAGTGGCACCCCTTTTCCGTCTCGGGACGCTCCCCGGACGGACACCTCTACCTCGCCGTCAAGCGCTACGGCGCCTGGACCTCGCACCTCCTCGACGCGCTCGCGCGCGGGGAGAGGCTCGGACTCCGTGCCCACGTCCCGCGAGACCACTCGGCAGCCAGCTGGGAGAACGAGGACGCCGTGCTGCTCGTCGCGGGAGGCATCGGCGTCACCGCCGCGCTCTCGGTGCTCGACGAGCTCGTGCTCGGCTGGCAGGAGCGCCGCATCCACGAGCTCGGGAGGACCAGGTCGGGCCGCTCGCGCCGCATCCACGAGCTCGAGAGGACCAGGTCGGGCCGCTCGCGCCGCGTCGGCGGGGGAAGAGGCGGCGCCGCCGCCGCCGCCGCCGGCGACGAACGCGCGCTCCAGGCCCCGGGCGACGAGACGTGCGCTGCGGTCGGGCTGGGGCCCGGGCCCGACGCGCTCGCCACCGCCTCGGCACCCGGCAAGCTGTCCGCCGGCGAGGTCTCGCGCGCGCCCCCTGCCGCCGATGGGCTGCCGCGCAAGGTGGTCTTCGTCTGGGTCGCGCGCCACCCGTGCGAGTTTGGCGTGCTGCGCCCCAACGTGCTCGAGGCCGCCAGCGACCCCTCGGGCTGGCTCGACCTCCGGCTGCACTGCACCGCGCGCGGAGGCGCGCCGTCCGCGGCCCCCAGGGCGGCGCCCGCGCCCGCGCCGGGCGGCGAGGTCGCCCTGACGTCCGTCGGCGCCGGCGCCGGCGCCGGGCGATCCGCTGCCGTCGCCGTCTCCAACCCGACCTACGCGCCGTCGTCGGCGTCCGACTGCGACCTCGCGCGCCCCTCGGTCGAGGCCCGCGCCATCTGCAAGGGGCGCCGCCGCTCGGACGAGGACGGCGACAGCGAGGCGGACTTTCCGGACGCGCCCGTCGACCTCATCCCGGGCGTGCCGGGCTCGCTCGCGCACGGCGGCGGCCTCCCGGGCATCCGCCACAACGCGAGCGCCTACGAGCTTTCGGCCGAGGACTTTGGCGACCTGCAGGCGCGCCAGGAGCGCGGCGCCGTCGATGGCGTCAGCCCGGAGGACTCTGACGACTCTCTCCGAAAGGCGTCCGCGCCTCCCAAGGGGCTGGCGAGCGCGGCGTCCGAGCCGGCCTCGACGTCGGCCTCGGCTTCGGCCTTGGCTTTGGCCTCGGCCTCGGCCTCGGCCTCGGCTTCGGCGCTCACCGCGCCGGCCGAGCGCCCGCTCCCGTCGGCGTGCCCGCTCGGGTCGTTCACGTCTCCCTTTTTCTGGTCGCGTCCGCGCCGCCTGCGTTTGGAGCAGCATAGCGACGTACTCTTCCTGCTCGTGCACGTGCTCGCTGCGCTCGGCGCGTACGCCACGATGGGCCTCATGGGCACGTACATCGGGCGCCTCACCACGCGCGAGGCGCTCGTCAACCAGACGCCCGCGGCCGACTCTGCGTGGCGCCAGAGCGCGCTCTATCTGCTTGGGCTCGTGACCGGCGGGCTCGGCCTGCCCTTTTTCGCCGTCTTCATCTACGAGACCGTGGCCTACTGGCTCGACGTCCGCCGTGGCGGCCGCCCGCTGCGCGTCTGGCGCCGCCGCGGGGCCGAGAGGCTCGAGGCCAGCGTGCCGACGCTGCCCGGCGCCGGCGCGCTGAGCGACGCACAGGCCGACTCGAACCTCGTGCAGCCCTACTCCGAGGACGCCCCGGGCGTCGGCAGCGCGGGCGCCAAAGAGGCCAGCGAGGCCGCCGCCGTGGCGGCCGCCAAGGGCGCGGCGGCGGCCGCGCGGGACGCGTCGCGGCGGCCAGTTGCGCGCGTCTCGGAGGTCGACGTGGTGCTGCGCGGCACGGACGTCGCGTGCGACATCCTGTCCGGTCGCCCCGTCGTCGCCGACCTCATGGCCGAGGTCCAGGAGGCCGCCGGCCCGGGCGGCGTCGCGGGCGTCTACGTCGCCGGCTCCAGGCCGCTCAACGACGCGCTGCACGTCGCCTGCGGAGAGTTTAACCACTCGAACAAGGGAGTGCTCTTCGTCCACCACAAGATTACTGGGGAGCTGTAAAGCAACGCGGGGGCGAGCCGCGCAACGGGTTCTGCGACGGCCGGGGGGGTGGCCATCGCCCATCTCCGGATGCGCCGCGTCTCTCCTCGCTCGCTGCCGACCTTCCGGATGCGCGGCGCCTCTTCTCGAGCGTCGCCGATCTCCAGGACGCGCGGCGTCTCTTCTCGCTCGCCGACGCCGACCCCGACCACAGCCCGTCCCTTCGCCTCGCCTCGATCGATCGATCGATCGATCGATCGGCGCGTCCCGCGCGGACGTCGCCCATCGTTCGCGTGGCGCCTCCGCCTCCCCATCTCACCCGGCCCCCGGTGCCACTCGGGATCCTCCCCTCTCGGGCTTGCGTGTCTAACCTTCCCCCCCTCTCCCCCCCCCCCGACGCCTCTGGCGCTCCATCCCTGGCTCTTGCCTTTGCCTCTTCCCCTAGCGCCCAAACAGACGCGCGCGGGCTTCACGTCCGGCGCTCTCACAGAACACTAGGAGGACCGTCCGCTTTGCCTTCTCCGAAACCTTCTCCCGCCCCCGAACTCCCACATCAACTTCTCGATTTGTCTCCTGTTCTCCCTCCCCTCTCCCAACGTTTCCCATTTTCCCGCCTCTTCCTCCCCGCTCTTTCTCGCCTCCCCCCCACCCCCCCACCCCCCCTTTTGCACTGCATATTGCGCCCTTTTGCGCTGCCGCCGCGCCTCGGGCCCGCCAGCTGCTCGATGCAGCCCTGCGGCCCGTTGTCCCGTCGGCGGCGCCTCGCGTCTTTTCCCGCGCGCCCCGCCTCCTTCTCTTCAAATTGCCTCGCCCGCCACCGCCACTCACGAACCGCCACTCGCTCGCGCCCTCGCTTCGGCTCTGTCCCGCAGACGCACGCCCGTCGTCTCGCGGCGTCGACGGGCCATCCCTCTCGATGCCCCTGTTTCTCTCCTCGCCCCTCTCGATCCTGCCTCCACCACACCTGATGCACTTGCCCCGTCGCGCTGTCGGTCCCCGACCCCGTCCCGACCGAGCGCCCCGCCGCGCGCTCGTCCCGCGCGCTCCTTCCGCCTTTCGTCGCCCGCGCGCGCGTCCTCTCGCGTCCTTGCCGCGCGGATCGCCCCGACGTCGCCGCCTCCCGACCCGGCACGAGCCGCTGCGCGAACGCCCTTCCTCCTCCCCCCCCCCCCGCTCGCTCGAGCGTTCCGCGACGCGCCGATGCGCTCGACGCTCGATCGGGCCTTGTCCTTTCCCTTTCTCTTTCCGTCTTTTCGTGGTCCGCGGACTTGGCGCCCTCGCGGCGTGTACCGCGGCCCTCTTCCGAACGGTCGGCCTCGCCGTTTGCCCCGCCCTCGCGTCTGCTCGCCCGCCGATCGCGTCGTCTTCCGCGTCCGTGCCCTCGCTCCCGCGAGGCGTCGGGCGGCAACAAACGCCCTGGTTACACCACGTACCTCGCGGAGCTCTGCGGAAGCGTCCCGGTCGCTCCGAGCCGCTCGAGGTGTGCGGGGCGACACGGGGTCGCGGGTCTGCGAGGTCGTGCGCACGCTCGCCGCCGGGCGGCGGGCGAGGGAGCATTGGCCGACGCGGCGGAACGTCGGACGTCGCTCTGCAGCTGCCCTCGAGCGCGCTGGCCTCTCCGCCCAGACGCCGATCCGAGCGCGCCCCGCCTTGCTTGAAATTGCGCCTTTCTTTTGCCGATCGGACCGCGGACCCTTTCGTCCGCGCCTGAACAGTTGGCTCTCCCCCGGCCACAAGCCTCTTTTTCTCCCCATTCTTTACCCTTTTCCAGCCTCTCTCTGCGCTGCTGCGCCTTTTCCTTCCACGCCCGAGCACTTGTCGAATATGCACCCTTGTCCCTTTTCCGTACCCCACCCTCTCCCCCTCTCCGCCGACGCCTCCTCCTTCCTCTCCCTCCTTTTCCATTTCCGGTCCGATGCGCTCTTTGCACCTTCCGTCCGCCCGTCCCGCGGTCGTCCCTTTCTGGCCGCTTTCGCGTCCCGACCCTGTCGCTCTGGCACTGCACTCCCGCATCCACTCCCGCGCGCGCTTTTCCACGCCTCGCACCGTCGTCTTCGCCGTGCCTCCATCCTTTTTTTCTTTGTCAGACTCGCCTCGCCTCTGGCACACAGTCGCCTTCCGAGAGCTCAAACCGCTTCTCCCGCACCCTTTCTTTTTTTTTCCTGTTCCGCACTGCAACCCCGCCGTCCGGCGCCCTCGCGCCGTCGACGACCCGTTCTCCCCCTCCCCCCTCCCCTTTCTTTTCGCGCTGCCCGGTCCCCCTCGGTTCCGGACACCGCTCGCTCTTCTTTCCGGATGGTGGTGCGATTTCGCGCTTCGCGCGCGCCTCGCCTTCTCTCCCTCCCCCCCTTCCCGCTCCCGGTTCGGCGCCGCGCCCCCGCCCGCCGAGCAATCCCACCCCGTCGCGGCGTCTCTCGGGCTCCGACGGCCCGGCGCGTCTCGCCCCTCTACCCGTCCCGAGGCCTCTTCCGCCCCCGTTTTCGCCCTCTCCGCCGCGCCGATGCGCCGATCGCGGGGGGGGCGCCGCCTCTCGGGCGCGGGGCGCTCGCTGAGCCGAGCGCAGCTCCGGGCCGCGGCCTCGCGGCCGCGGCCCGTCGAGCCCCTTCGCGCTTGCAACCGCTCCCCGCGATCTGGAAGCGGCGTCGAGGCGAGAAGAAGGCGGGAGACGGAATATGGGAGGTCGAGGGGCCGTTTTGGCGCCGCAGGGGAGCGGAGGTGAAACGGGCCCGCGACGGATCCGCCGGGAGATCCAGGCCATGAGATTTTCCCCCACCACCGTCAGATCTCCATCCGCCGCCCCAATCGCGGGCGACGGTGCGGTCGACGTCGCCGCGGTCGGCGGGCAGTCGCTCGTCGGTTGTGGTGTGAGTTCGGGGTGGCGCGCGCTCGGCACGCGCCGCCTTCGCCGCGCCTGCGCCCGATGACCCCGCGATCTCGGGCCGGCCAGCGGCGCCAGCGACCGCCCCCGGTTCGAGCGGCGGCGCCCTGAGAGGGCGCCGACGCGTTGGAGCGCGGAGCTCACGCCCTGCGTGCGCTGCAACCTTTTCCCGCCAAGCGGGCCTTTCGGCGTCCGGCCAAGGCAATGGAGCATTTCGGGGCGGAAGCGTCGCATTGGGTGTCGATCATCGAGTCGAGACTGCCATGTCCCGAATCGAGGCGTCCCCCTGGGACGTGTGGCGACGCGCGCGACGCCGGTCGCACGCGGCGCCATGGCGGTGTGCCGCGCGGCCGGTGCTTTTCTGCCTTTCTCGACTGGCCATCCTGTTCGCCGTGTCGTTTATGTTTTGTTTGGAAGATCCGTTCCTGCGCCGCGGGTGGAACTGGCTGCTAACCCGCGCCGGCGTGGGATACAGGTGGGGAAACGACCCCTCCGCCCAGCGCGTGGCGTCCCCGATCGCCGCGGCCGGCGTCGTGAGCATCGCGGCAATCGCCCTGGGCGTCGTCTTCGCGACGCTCGCAACGCGCTCCTCCCGCGGGAGCGGCCAGGGGATTCGATGGAAGGTGCGACTGCTCCGCGACGGGGTCCACGGGCGCGAGGACCGGCGTGCGCTGGACGCGCGCGCGCGCGCGCGCGCCGCACCGCGGCGGCCGACGGGGCCTACGCGCGGGGGCCGTCCCTCGCCGGGCGGCGGCGGGCGTCCCGCCGCGCGCGTCCGAGGACGGGAGGCGGCGTACGGCGCTTCGGTCGAGCCGCTACGGTGTGTCCGGGCGGCGGAGCGCGTGGTGGCGCCGTCCAGTCGCGCGGCAGGTGCCGAGAAAGTGGAATTCCGGGCGTCAGGGAGCGGCCAAGTGGCGATGCGGAGGAGTGGGGGAGAGTGCGGGGACGCGGTCCCGGCGGGTCCCCCGTCTGGGGACGCGCCTCGGGGGCGCGCCCGCGGGGTTTGCACGGGGCGCGTGCCGCGGGCGCCCGCGGCCCGCGTTGCGCGAAGGGGCCTTGCGCGCCCCTCTCGCGGGTGCCGGGCCCGAGCGCCGCCAGGATCTGGACCGCCGATGGGTACCCGGCACGGATGATGTGGGCGGCAGGGTTGTTGGCGCCCGGGCCGGGCGCGGGCACGCGGGGCGGCGGTGGTTGGAGACGCCCGGGGGGAGATGGTGGGGGGAGGGGGGAGCGGAGACGGGAGGAGAGCTGAGGAGGGGAGAGGAGAGGAGGGGAGGGGGCGACCGGGGGAGCGGGCGCTCCGGAGAGTGGGCGGACCGAAAAAGGGCGCATCGAGCCGGGGTCCGCAGCCGACGGTACCTGGGCGACCTCGAGTCGCGTCTGCGCCGCTCGGCCGCCTCGGCCGAGCGGGACGTCTTGGCCCTCGGCGCTTGCCTCAGGGCCCTTGCGGGCCCTGCCGAGGGCCAAGACTCGGGCAGAGGAGGGGGTGCGGGGTGGCCCGAGGAGGAAGTGCCCGACGCAGGCAGACCGAGACGCGCCGGTGGCTCGAGAAGGTCGGGCGCCGAGCGCGTCGCGGGCGGCCCGCTTCCCCCCCGCGGCCCGAGCACCGGGCGCGTTGCAGGCAGCCCGCTTCCCCTCTGCAGCCCGAGCACCTGGGGCAGCCCGCTTCCCCCCCGCGGCCCGGACGTCCCCGGCGTTCATGCCGCGGTTACTTCACTCGCGCTGCCCCCGGATCGCCGTCGCGTGGCGGACGAGGCTGCGCAGCGCGTCGAGCCGGGGAAAAAACAAAAACGCCCCGCCAAGCACCCGCTGCCCCTGTTCGGCTTCCCCCCCCCCGACCGGGTGCATCGCTCGCCGACCGCGTGCGCCGTTCCCGGCTGCGGGTGCGACGATCCCGGCAGCGTCCCCGCGTGCTACACCGTCTCGCTCGAGCGCGACCCCGCGCGCCGCTGGTTCGGCGGTGCGGGCGGCGGTGCGGGCGAGGAGGGAAGGGGAGGTGGGAGGGGGGGGAGGGGGAGAGGGAGGGGGAGAGGGGGGCGGGGAGGGCGGAAAGAGCGGAGGGGGAAAAGGGGGCGGGGAGGAGCGGAGGGAGGGAAGTGGGGGCGTCAGGAAGCGGGGGGGCCGGGGCCCCGGGCGAAACGGCACGTCGCCTTCGCAAGCCAATGCCACATCGACGTCCGCGCCCACCGCCGCGATCCCCCCCCCCGCAACTGATGACGCTCCAGCGCCTGCGCGCCTCGGCGCCGTCGCGCAAGGTGCAGACGATCGAGCGGTCGTACGCGTACCTCGCGCACCACGCGCCGCACGTCCAGGGCGTGCACCGCGCACTGGGTAGCAATCGCTACCTGTCGCTGCGGGTCGCGAGCCGCATCGCCCGCGAGCGCGCGCTGGGCCGGTCGATGGAGGGGATGGCACGAAAGTGCGGGGGGCGCAGGCGGATCGTCGTCGCCACAGGCGACCGCTCCCGCTCGCCCAACAGCCCGATCGGCGGCCACCCGCGTGCCCCGGGCTCGACGGCGCCGCTGCGGCGCATGCTCGGCAAGCACGGGATGTACGGCTTCTTCGTCCCGGGTCACAACACGTCGCAGATCTGCTCGCGCCGCGGCGCGTTCAGGCTCCTGGAGCACGTCGCGGAGGCCGCCGACCCCCATGGGACGCTGCGCTGCGCGGCGCGCGGGGGCGTCTGGCAGCGCGGCGTCAACTCTGCCCGCGACCAGAAGGCAATTGGCACGAACGCGCTCCTCGGCCTTCCCAAGCCGGCGGTCTTCGGCCGCCGGCTGCCCTCCCGGTCGGTTCCCGCCCCCGCCCCCACCTATTTCCGACCTCCCTCTCGTTCTCCTTTCTCCCCCGCTCCCTCCCTTCTTCTCACCTCGCCTCCCCCTTCCCCGTCTCTCTTGCCTGCGCAGTACCGCCGCTTTATGTCTGCGCAGATGTGGCCCGCCTCGTTTTGGGCTCGTCACAGCGACGGCTTGTGCGTGCGCGAGTTTTTGACGATGGCCGTCGTGGTCGCTCACGTGGCGGACGTGACGTGCAAGGGATACGCCAAGCGCGCGGGCCGCATCCGCGACGCGACGGCGGCGGGCATTCCGCTGTACGCCCCCGCGTGGATCCTCCGGCTGGGCCCTCTGGGCCACGCGCTCGGCTCGGCGAGCATGTTCCCCATGCTGATGCTGTTCGCGACGGTGCCGCACTCGTCTTTTCTGCAGGCGGCACTGGGCGTCGACTACCACGGCATGATCCGCTACCACCGCTGGGCTGGACGGCTGTCCCTGACGCTGCTGCTGTACCACGGCGTGGCCTACTTTGTCTACTGGGCGGCGACGGGCGTCTTCTGGACGCAGGTAACCAGCTGGGAGCGCACGAGCGCGATCGCCAACGTGCCCGGCGAGATCAGCCTGCTCTGTGGCTTGCTACTCGCTAAGACGTCGGCGCCCGTCGTGCGCCGCGCGCTCTTTGAGCTCTTCTACAAGTGCCACCTCGCCTTTACCCTCGGGTTTCTCGCGTTCGGATTCGCGCACGCGCCAGCCGTCTTCCTCTGCACCGCCCCGGCGCTGGCGCTCTTCGCCGTTGACCTCGTCTTCCGGGCCCTCGGCCTCGCCGACGTCGTCAGACCCCAGCAGGCCTCCGTCTGCCGCAAGGGTGGCGTCGCGGAAATCACCTTTCTCGTCGAACACGGGAGCGGCGACGGGCTCGTCGGGCCGCCGCGCCGCGGCCTGGACGGCCCCTCTTCCTCCCCCTCCTCCTCCTCCTCCTCCTCCTCCTCCCCTTCCCCCTTCTCTCCTTCCTCCTCGTTCCGTCCGCCGGGCTGCCCGCTGCACCGCGTGTACGTCTCGCTGCCTTCCTTTTCGCGCACGCAGTGGCACCCCTTTTCGGCGATTCCGCAGCCGGACGGGACGCTCCGTGTCGTCGTCAAGCGTTTTGGGCGCTTCACCGGCGCCCTCTTCGATGGCCTCGAGGGGGCCAAGAGGGAAACCGAAAGTACGGATGCCACCTGCGCCTCTGGACACGCAGGCGCGGCAGCCTCCGCCTCCGCCTTTTCCTCCGTCTCCGCGCCCTCCGCCCTGCCTCCCCGCACCCCGTCGTCGTACACTGCCGAGCGCAGCGTCGTCCCCTTCCCGCTGCCTCTGCGCGTGTCTGCGCCGCGCGAGCCCCCAGCCGACCACTGGCGCGACGAGGATGCGGTGGTCATCCTGGCGGGCGGCATCGGTGCTGCGGCCGCATTTGCGGTGCTCGAAGACCTTCTCGAAGCCCGAAGGCGGGCCGAGCTCGAGGCGCGCTGGATCGAAGAGGCAGAGTTTGGCCGCGCCGAGGCCGAGACGGGCTCGGCGGTGCCAGGAGAGGGCGGACCGATTGGGTCTCCCAACTGCAGCGAGGCCAAGGATCGCCTGTCCTGCCCGGTCTCCCAGCCGCGCGGCAGCCCGTTCGGGTCGCCGCGCGGCGGTGCAGGCTTGAGCGCAAACGCTGGCGTCTCCGAGTCGTCTTCGCCGCTCGCCGGGTCCGGGAGCGGCACCAAGGCGCTCCCGGGCTCGTTCACGGCGGCGGCGGCGGCGGCGGCGTCAGCGCTCGAAGAGCCGCTGCTGGGCTCTCGCGAGCCGTCTCGCCGGCTGTCCTCTGGCCCCTTCTCGGGGTCATCGGCGTCGTCCGCGCTCGCGTCGATGCGCGTTCAGTCGGTGACGCTCGTGTGGGTCGTGCGCGACCCCCGCGAGCTCCTCGTCGTGCCCCCTGACTTTCTGCGCCTCGCCGCTGATCCTGATGGCTGGCTCCGCGTCGCCCTCCACTGCACCGGCAAGCTCCGCGGCAGGCGCAGGACCGCGGCGGCGGAACAGGCAGCGGAAGTGGCCGCGGGAGCCGTTGGGCCACCGACGAGGTCATCATCCTTGGCCGTCCCGGCCGCCTCCTCGAGCGCTCCCTCTGGATCGCCGTTTGCGTCGCTGCTCGCGCGGGTGTCGCCGCTGCTCGACCCCGAGGCGGCGCTCGCGCCCTCGCGCCCGACGTCGGCGCAGTCGACTTCCTCGACCGCTTGGGCGCACGTCGACGCCGCCCTGGATGACGAAGGAGACGACGAGGGGGGGGGCCAAGGTGACGACGAGGATCTGGCCGAGGGAGGGGAGGGCGGCCATGGGCCAGCGCTTGCTGCGCCTCCCTCGCCCCCCTCCGCTCGCATCGCTCCCCCCTCCTCCTTTTCCTCCTCCCCCTCCTCCTCCTCCTCTTCCGCTCCTCCCCTGTCTCCTCCTCGGTTCTACCCTTCCTCTCCGCTGCGTCCGTACGCGCAAAAGGACTGGCTATGGGTCCTAGTGCACGTGCTGGCGCTGGTGGGCGGCACGCTCTGCGTCTGCCTGGCCGGGTCGTACCGCGCCGAGGTGACCGCCTACGCGCACTCGCGCGGCCTCGAACCGGACCGCAAGCACGTGACCTGGCGCGCCACCTGTCTCTACGGCGCGGGCCTCGTCGTCGGCACGCTCGGATTTCCCGCGTTTTTCGTCCTGGGACCGGTCAAGGTTCGCGCCTGGCTCGAGGAGCGCCGCCGTGCCGCTTTTGTCGCCCAGGAGGTCACGAGGAGCGCCGCCGCCGCGCCGGGCGCGCGGGGGGCTACGAAGGCAGCGGGAGAGCCGGAGCAGGGGCCGCCCCTCGAGGGACCAAGAGGTCCCTCGACCGACCAGAGTGCCCCGGCCCCGCCTTACCCGGTCGATCGCTCCTTTGACCGCTCTCTCGGCCGGTCGTCGTTGCGGCCTTCGTATCTTTCTCCCCAGGATCGGGTGCTGCTGCGCGAGGGTCGGCTCTTCCTGAGTAGCCTGGATGTCTCCTTCCCGATCGCCTACGGTCGCCCGAGCGTCGACGGCGTCGTCGCCCGTGCCGCCGCCGAGCTCAGCGAGGGCGAGACGCTCGGCGTCTACGCGGCCGGGCCAGACCCCCTCAACGCCGCTGCCATTTTGGCGGGAAACGAAGCCAATAGGAGACGCAAGGACGTCTTCGTCGACGTCCACCGGCTCACGGCCACGCTCTAGAGCGCCAACGGAGAGCGCCTGCAACGCCCGGCGCTATTCGCGTGACCCGGCTCTGAGAGCCCCGCCAAGCGCGGAGCGTTTTCGATCGGGAGGCGTGACGTCTCCAGACCCCTCCGACCGACAGCGACGGTCCCACGACTCTGGTTTCCTTTGAGACGTCTCGTCCACTCGAAACACTCACTATGCCTCCCAATTCACGACTCTGCGCCCCTCCGCCTCCCATGATCCACATGCAAGCTCGCGTCCTGCGTGCGCTCCACGGCCCCCTTTCCGCCCCTGTCTCGCCTCGCCTCCCCTTTCGCCGACCCCCCCGCCGCACCCCACCCGACCGATTTGTCCCCTCGTTCGTGTACACTCTCCTCCCTCTTCACGCGCCCTCCCCCTTGGCGCCCCCTGTTTCCGCCATCGCCCCCGCCGCGATCCCCCTCTTTCCTCCCTCCCACCCAACGCCGCGCGCCTCACCCCTCTCGCAGCGTGGCCACTGCCGACTCCTTTCCCTCCGCGCCCCCTTCCTACTCCAACGAACCCGTTGCCGATATGCATCCCCTTCTCCTCCCCTCCCCCAAACTCCGCTATGGCGAGCGTCGCCTCGCCCGGCCCCGCCCACGCTGCCTTTGTGCCCGGTGCCCCCTCGTTTCGTTCGCGCCCCGAGCGCCCCCTTTCTTTTCCTCTTTCCTTTTTCCTTTCGAGTGGACTTGTCGAACAGACAGAACAGTGCCAGACGAGACGCCGGCGTGGGGGACGGAACCGTCAGCGGCACGGTGGCGCTTTTTCTGCGCGCTCGTGCAGTGACCGCTGATCGACGCTTGCAGTCCTGATTTTTGCCGCCCTTCCCCACCGAGCGCCCCCAACCTTCGTTCCGCCGTTGCGCGGCCAGGAAACCGTTTGGGGTGCACACAAAAAAAATTACAGGGCGTGGGAAAAGCGGCGAAAAGACGGCGAGCGGCGAGCGCGCGAGCGAAAAAAAGCAGAGCGTCGTCGGAGCGCGACGAAAAAGGAGGGCGACCTGGTGCGTGCCCGTGCTTAGGTCCTGAGGGGAGGCGAGATGAGGATGACGCCGTCACCGCGCACGAACAGGTACGGCACCTTGCGTTTGGTGGTCTTGACGATCTCCTCGAACGTCTCGTCGTCGACCTCGGAAGACGTGACCGTCTCTTCCACGTCGCCAAGGATCAGGTTGAGGTGCTGGTCGTAGGCCTACGCCGGGGGAGAGGGGCAGGAGACGCGCGTGAGCGACGCGGACGCAGCCCGTTTACGGAGCGGTCGCAGGGCAGCGTCGCGGCATCCCGCAGACGGGGCGCGCAGCGTCGCGCCGCGCGCCGTTCGCCGTCGGCGTGGACGAAACGAAACACGCGAGCCGACGGCCGCCGCCCTCGCCCCGCCCCTCGTGCCGTGCGCTCTGCCTCTCGCTCTCCCCGGCGCCCGTTCTTCGGTCGTCCTTCGCCCCTCCCTCGCGCACGTGGAGGCGTCCGCGCAGCTCGCGACGGCCGCGGAGCTTGACGAGAATGACCTCGTCGAGCGAGAGCTTGATGAGGTCCAGCGGCTCGCGGACCGTGGCGTCGGCGTCGTCGGCCATGGCGATCGCCCGTCTGCGAGGCTCGGCTGCGGCGCGCGCCGGTCGGAGGGACGCAGGTCGAAGGCGATGGGGGCGGATCGGCGCAGATGCGCGGAGAGGAGGCGGCGCGGCGCGGCGCGGCGCACGCCGAACGGCGATCGGACGGGCGCCGCGCGGGCCGTCGCACGGGCGCGCGCGCCCCGGCCGGGAGGACCGAGGGGCGCGGGGCGAGGGGCCTGGCGCCTGGAGGCCGGGGGGGGCGCGAGCTTTTCCGACCCCCTCCCCTCCCCTCCTTCCTGGGCTCTCGCCCCGACCCCCTCCCCTCCCCTCCTTCCTGGGCTCTTGCCCCGACCCCCTCCCCTCCCCTCCACGCTCTTTCCTCCCTTCCCCCTCCCTCCCCTTCCCTCCCCTCCTCGCCCGTCGCGCGTCCCCTCGGGCGGCGCGCGCCGCGCGACGCCGCGCGCGCATGCAGCGCCCCGCGCGCCCTCCCGCCCCCGTTTCCCCCCTCGCGCCGCCCCCTCGCCCCGCGTTCGCACACACCAAGTCGCTCGTCTGCGCGCTTCGCGTCGCGAAAAGCGGGACCTTCCGGGGCGCCCCGGCCAACGCCGCTCGGCCTCCCGCGCGCGCGCCGGAGCCGCGGGCCCGCCGCGAGGAGGCGCTCGTCGTTCGGCGACGGCAAGGCAGAGGGCGGAGAGCGGAGAGCGGAGCTGGTCGAATAGAGAAGAGCAGAAGAGAGAAACCAAAGGAGAAGGAGAAAGCGAGGGGAGAGGGCGAGAGACGGAGCTTGGCGCCGCGCTCCAGAGAGCGCCCGAGAGAGAGAGAGGAAGGGAGCTTGTCGTCGCGTCTCTGAGAGCGCGAGAGGGAGCGAGGAAGCGCTGTGGGCGAGGCCCCGGTTGCGTTCGGGTTGCGTCGCGATGGGCGGCAACAAGGCCAAAGGGTCTGGCTCGAAGGGGTCGGTCTCCAAGGGGTCTGCCTCCAAGGGGGCTTCGAAGGCGTCTCGTGCTGCGGCGGCTGCGCCTCCGCCTCCCGCGGCCCCGCCCGCGGACGCGTCGTCGGCCCCCTCCCCCGCCGAGGAGCTCGCTCCGTCGGTCGGCCAGCGCACGGCGCACATCCGCAACAAGTTTGCTCGCGCCAGGCTGTACCAGGAGCTGAAGCGGAAGGAGGATCGGAAGAAGAGGTCGGAGCGCAAGGCTCGCGCCCGCGACGCGCAGGAGCGCGAGGCTCGCGGCGAGACGGTCGTCCGCGCGGTTCCCCGGACGATCGAGAACCAGCGCGCTGCGGACGTCACGGTCGCCGAGCCCGAGGACGAGGAGAATGCGGAGGAGGAGGCTGCGGACGAGTTTGCCGGCCACTTTGCGCTGGAGCGCGAGCCCAAGGTGCTGCTGACGACGAGCCTGACGGCGACCAAGGCGACGTACGCGCTGGCGAGCGAGCTCTTGGACGTGCTGCCTCGGTGCGTGTTCTACAAGCGCAACGGGTACGCGCTGAAGAAGATCTGCGAGTACGCGGAGCGCCGCGGCTTTTCGGACGTGGCGGTTCTGCACGAGGACCGGCACGAGGTGGTTGGCCTGCTGGTCACGCACCTGCCCGACGGCCCGACCGCGCGCTTTGCGCTGTCGCGCCTCGTGCTCGGGCAGAAGATCCGAGGCTCCGCCGTCGCCACCAGCCACAGACCCGAGCTCGCGCTCAACAACTTTACCACCAAGCTCGGCACGCGCGTCGGACGCCTGTTTGCGTCGCTCTTCCACCAGGACCCCAACTTTCGGGGACGGCGCGTCGTCACCTTCCACGCCCAGCGCGACTACATCTTCTTCAGACACCACCGGTACATCTTCGAGGCCAAGCAGCCACCCAAGCCGGGCTCGGAGCTCGAGCGGCAGCTTCAGGCGGCCGCCGACGACCCGGACGCGCCCCCGCCGCCCCTCTCCGACCTCGTCAAAGTGCGTCTCCAGGAGATCGGCCCGCGATTCACCCTCCGACTCGTCGAGCTCCAAAAGGGCGTCTACGACCCCACGCAGGGAGAGTTTGAGTGGGTGCCCAAGAGAGACAAGGAACAGACGAAAAAACACTTTGTTCTCTAAGGACCGGGGGAGGGGGGGGGGGGGGCAGGAGTGGAACAGGAGACCGAGAGGGAAGGCAGAACGAAGTTTTTTTTTTTTCGCCTTTGCCACCGCTCCTCGTGCCAATGCTCCTTCTTCGTCGTCGCCACTCTTCCTTCCTCGATCTTTTTCCCCTGCGCTTTATCCGTTCTCTCTCCGTTCTCCCGCTGACGCCTTCCCTTCGAGCCGCCGCAGTCCCTTGCGCTGCTGCTGCACCCGTCCTCGCTGCTGCGTTTCCCCTTTCCGCGCTCGCTCGCCTCCTTTCGGCGCCTTCCCGTTTCCGTCTCCGCGCGCACGGCGCGCCATGTAGGCTCCGTTGCGCGATTGGCGGCCGGCGCTGCGGGCGAAAACCATTGCGTTACGGTCAGCTGGGCAAAAGCCAGAAAGCCGACGGCGAGAGACCGGCGGCGGAGGGGCGCACGGGGAGGCACCGGAGAGGAGGCAGAGGGGCGCAGAGGGGGCGAGTGGAGAGAACGCAAAGGGGCGCAGCGAGGGTGATCGGAGAGGAAGCGGGCCCGGCGTCACCAGCTTCGCGCCCCCCGTGTTCCCCGCCCCCTCGCCCGTCTTCCCCTCTTCTCTCGCTCTCTTAGAGTTGGCTGATCTTCTTGCCTGCGAGAAAGGAGACGACGGCGGGCACCGCTTTCTGGAGCGCCCTTCCCGCGGCGGCGAGGTTTTCGAGAAACTCCTCGTTGGTGGGCCGTCCTCCGTCGACGATGTCGGTGATGGCCTTGACGCCGAGGAAGGGCGTCCCGAACAGGTCGGCGATCCAGGCCACGGCGGCTGCCTCCATCTCCTTGACGGCCGCGTCGTGCGTCGAGAGGTGCTTCAGGTCGGTCTCGGTCGCGTCGAGGCTGTTTCCCGACGACACGACGCCGCTCTTGAACGCGAGCGGAGCGGCAGAGGAGTCGTCGAGCAGCCCCGGCACGGGCAGCGACGGGATCTCGCCGACGCCGTAGGCGTCAAAGCCGGGGATAGGAATGCGCCGGTCGTGGTTGACGGTCTTCGTGGAGAGGAAGACGTCGCCGATGGCCGCGCCGCGCGCGCCAAAGCCGCCGGCCGTGCCGGCCGAGATGACCACGTCGGGCTTGAAGGCGCTCACGGCCGCGTACGCCGCCACCGCCGCGGGGACCGTCCCGACGAGGTCCACGCCGTGCCGAGAGCACTTGCCGCTCTGCACTACAGCGACGGACGCGCCGGAGACCGTGCCGCGCCACGTCGCCGAACGCACGGGCGGAGGAAGCACCGGAGGGTCGTCCTTGGCCAGCCCGAGGCCACGCACAATCGGAAGCGCCTCCGCCTCCATCGCGATCAAAATCAAAACCGAGGAAATCGTGCGGTCCGGGAACGACAACAGGTACGACGACTGCGAAACGGACCCGTTCGCTGCAGGAGAAACGGGGGGGAGGGGGGGGGGGAGGGAGGAAGGGGAGACGTGGCGAAAAGGAGATGTGAGAGAGGGAGGAAGGAAGGACGCGAGGCGCGGCGAGGTGAACAACAAAAAAAAAAGGCAAAAGGGGGAGGTGAAAGATCGGGGTGAAAGAGGGAGGGGGGCGCGAGAAAAAAAAGGGAGAGACGCGGAAAGCCAGCCTCGCAACGGTCCGGGACGGCGTCTGCCGAGATGGCGCAGCCCCGCCCTGCCGCAACCTCTCCTCCGCCTGGCACCCCTCGGGCGTCGCAAACCGCGCGCAACACATGCAAACCACGCGCGCCGCATGCCCGCCCACCGCTCTCGCTCCGCACACTCCCAACTTTGCCCTCTGATCCCACCCATCCGCTCCCCCGCTCCCCCCACTCCTCCCTTCCACTCCCCTCTCCCCTACCGCAGAGCTTTGCCGGCCCGCGAATCGAAGCAGAAGGAGAATCTGAGCGCCCACGCGGCGGAGCAGCGCGCGCGCGCGCGCGGCCCAGCAAGCGCTCCGCAGCGCTGGGAGCAGCCGACGCGAACCGATTCGAACGCAACGGAGCCGCGAACGAGCGCCCGACGAAAGCGGTCGACCCGACTTCCGCGGGAGCGACCGCGAGAGGCGCCAACACGCCGGCGACCCCCGCGTCGCGAGCCGTCCGCCGCCCGCCACCCCCCGGCCCGCCACCCCCCGGCCCGCTCCCCCACCCCCACCGTCTCCCCCCTCATTTTGCCGCACCCTGGTCGATCGTGTCGATCTCGGCCGGCATCGCGAACGCAGAGAACGCAAAGGCTCGCACGAGCGTCACAAACGGGAGCGTCGAGTCCGAACGGCTCGAGAATGGACGCGGAGAAGCGCGTCGAGGGCAATGTGAAGGAGCGAGGAGGGGAGCGCGGGGTGGGGGGGGGTGGGGGGGGGGGGGGGGGGGGGGG
>PGFX01000222.1:0-19402 GCA_003612995.1 Prototheca bovis | reverse complement strand
CGGGGGGGGGGGCGTCGGGCGGTGGGCGCGGGGGGGCCGCCCGCGGAGGTCGTGGTCAGGCCTCCGGGCCTCTCTCGCACTCCCCTCGTGCCTCCGCGCGCGCGCGCGCGCTCCCCGGAGACGTGCTTCCGCGGCGCGCTTGGCGTGGGGAAACCCCAGCTCGCCCCCGCAGCGCCGATCCACACACACACACACACGCGCGCGCGCACACGCACACAGGCAGAGAGACACTCGGACGCACGCATATCGATTCGCAGCGCGTTGGTTACAGGGGAGAGCCAGGAGAGATCCCCGGGGGGCCTGTGGGCCCCCCCTGCCGCGAGGCCGACGGCATTCCGCTCTCGCGCGGCAACCTCGGGGATCTGGGATCTCCTGACGGAGCGCCCGCCGCGCGAGAGGGGCGCGCGCATGGGCCGCGCCTCACCTCGCCCCAACTCCTCCCCCCCTTGCCCGCACCCGCACTCCCCCCTCCCTCCCCCCCCTCCCCCGCTTCCCCTTCCCCTCTCCCCCGGTTCGTTCACCCTCTCGGGGATGCCCAGAGGCGGAGGGATCCGTCGGCGGCTCCCGAGAGCAGCACGGGTCTCCTCCCCCCCCCCGCGCGGATGGGTCCCGGCGCCCAGGCGAGGAGGCAGACGTCTGCGTCGTGGGCGTTTGGTTCTCCCGCGAGCACCGTTCCCGTTTCCGCGTCGAGGAGGTGCAGCGTCCTTCCGTGCGCCCCCGCGAGGACGTTCCTGGGCCCCCAGGCGAGGCGCGCGTAGGCCTCGCCCGGGGCGAGGGGCGCCCCCACGGGGTCCCGCCAGGCCTTTGCGGCGTCGTCGGCGTAGGTCGCGGCGAGGTCCCATCGTCTGAGGGTTCCGTCGACGCTGGAGGTGGCGAGCTTGAGGCCGTCGGGCGAGAAGGCGAGCGAGCGCACGCTGCCCCGGTGTCCGGCGACCCAGGCGGCCTTGCGGACGCCCTCGAAAGCGCCGGTCGAGGACGAGCAGGCGACCTGGAAGACCTTGACGTCCGCGGAGGTGGCCGCCGGCGCCACCCAGCGCCCGTCCGGCGAGACGGCCAGGTCCGTGGTCTGCATGCCGCCCGCGTGCGCAGAGCCCAGCGGCGAGCCGTCGCCCAGGACGACCCGCACCTCGCACGACGGCGATGCCGTCGCGAGCACCGGCGAGCCCCACGGCGAGCTCAGCGACCCGACAAGCACGCACCCGCCGCTCTCCGAGTGCAGCGGGTCGATCAGCCAGGGGGAAAAGGAGGGCGCAGACGAGGAGGGGCGCGCGGAGCCGCGGCCGCCCGCCCTCGAGGGACCGAGCGACGCCCCGAGCGACGCCCCGGAGGCGCCCGCCTTCGAGGCCCCGAGCGACGCCCCGGAGGCGCCCGCCTTCGAGGCCCCGGCGCTCGCCTTGCCCGCAAAGGCCCCAAACGGCTCCCCGGCACCGCCCGCCTTTGCGCCGCCCCCCTCCGCGGCGGCGGCGAGCCCCGCTCCCGAGGCGCCCTCTCCGTGCGCGAGGTCGAGGCTCTGGAGGGCGGCGCGGCCCGAGGCGTCCCCGGTGAGCGCCGCGAACCGCGTCTCGCCGCCGAGCCACGCCACGCCCTGCGCGCCGCGAGACAGCGCGCGGCTGCGGGAGGGGCCCACGGCCCGGCGCAGCGCCGCGACGGGGGCCCCGGGCGCGCCCTCGGCGCGCCCCTTCCCCCCGCCGCCCTCGCTCGCCTCCGCGCCGTCGTCGCGGGCGGCGAAGCGGCTCGAGTCGTACTGCTGAACGGTGCCGTCGGCAAACGCCACGCCGAGGCTCGCGCCGTCGGCGGACCACGCGCCGCCCCGGACCGCCGAGGGGGCGCCCCGCAGGCAGCCCAGGTAGAGGCCGCTCTCGAACGACGCGGGGTCGGGCTCCGACCCGGCCACCACGTGCGTCGCCGTCTTCCGCTTGAACGCGGCGCGGGCCAGAGAACGCAGAGAGGGGCCGTGCGACGACGACGCCGCGGACGCCGAGGGCGCCGCGGCCCCGGACGCCGCCGCGGCCCCGGACGCCGCCGCGGCCCCGGACGCCGCCTCGGCCCCGCCGCCCGCCCGCCTCGACCGCCGCTCCGCGCCGGACCGGCTCGTCGCCGTCGAACGAGGACCGCTCGCGGCCGAGCGGCTCGCCTGCGAGGACGCCCCGCGCGTCGCCGCCGGCGACCGCGAGTCGGCCTCGTCGCCCTCCTCCGCGCCGCTCCCGCCACCGGCCACGCGCGTGGGGGGGGGGGACGCCCCGGCCCGCGCGGAGACCGTCTTGGCCGCGCGCGCGCCGCGGGCCGTGCCGCGACGAGGGTGGCTGCGCGCCGTCGAAGGCGCGGACGTCTCGCTGCGAGAGGAGGAGGGGAAGGGAGGGGAGGGGGGGGATGGAGGAGGAGAGGGGAGACGTGAGCGGAGGGCGCAGAGCGGGTGGCGGAGACTGCCTCGCACCCCTCCGCGCGCTTGCCCAGCTGCCCCCGGCCCTCACATCGCCCCTGCCCATGCCCGTGCCCATGCTCGCGCCCGTGCCCGTGCCCATGCCTATGCTCGCGCCCGTGCTCGTGCCCATGCCCCATGCCCATACCCGCGCCGCCCCAGCTCTCCCAACTCTCCCCCCTCTCCCAACTCTCCCCCCTCGCCCTCCTGTCCTTCCTGTCCCAGCTCTCCCTCCTGTCCCTCCTCTCCCAACTCTCCCCCCTCGCCCTCCTGTCCTTCCTGTCCCAGCTCTCCCTCCTGTCCCTCCCCTCCCCCTGCCTTCTTCTCCGCACCTCTGCGTGTAGAACGACGACTCGACCGGGATGCCGACGGCCTTTTTGCCCGTGCGCACGATGGCCCTCGCCAGCTGCAGGAGCGTGCGAAGAATGGACCACACGATCGCCACGGCCGAGAGCCCGATCAGCACCAGCACCGCCTGGGCCGCCCCCGACCGCTCGCCCCACTCCAGGTCGTCGAGAAAAGAGCTCATCGCGCAGATGAGCCGGCAGAAACAAAACGCGGACTCGAAAGGAGGAAAAAGGAGGGCAACGAGCCCAGACGACGTCCGGCGCAACGCCCTCGGCGCTCACGCGCCGCGAAACGTATCCTCGCGAGTATCCGCGCGAGTCGAAAAGCCCCCGCCGCGCAACGGCCCACGGAAAAAAAACGAGATCGCACAGCGGCCGCGCGACGCGCGTTCCCGAGCGCTCGGCTGTTGATCGCCGAACGAACACGACCGCGACGAGAGAGCCAAGGACGGGCCAGCAGACCGCCGTTGCGGCCGAGATCAAGCGCGCTCGCGTTCGCGCGGGGGGCGCCGCCCGCCGCGGCGCGCGCGCCGAGCGGGGGAGGGGGCGGCTCCCCCGGCTCGCTTCCCCCCCTGGCCGGCCCGCCTCTCCCCGCGCGGGCGCGCGCGCGCCCCCGCGCGGCCTCTGCTCTTTCGCGGAGCGTCCTCGGCGGCCGCGGGCGTTGCGCGCGGCGGTTCGGGGGCGTGTCGAGACGCACTTGCGCGCAGAGGGCGAGGCGAGATGGGCAAGCCGGCCAAGAGCCGGGGCGCCGCCGCGGGCCTGTCGGCCGCGGCGGCCGCCGACCCGCGGTTTGCGCGCGCGTTCGCCGACCCGCGATTCCGGAGCTTTCCG
Organism: Prototheca bovis; assembly: GCA_003612995.1. Lineage (NCBI taxonomy): Eukaryota > Viridiplantae > Chlorophyta > Trebouxiophyceae > Chlorellales > Chlorellaceae > Prototheca > Prototheca bovis. The sequence goes on along the minus strand of PGFX01000222.1, from coordinate 15,805 downwards.
AAGCGTGACGCCAAGGTCGAGGTCGACGAGCGCTTCAAGGGTGCGTTGTGGGCCTCTGGGACGTCGAGGAAAGACAGGAGGGCGAGAGGGAGGCGAGGAGCGAAGGACGGGAGGTGGGAGCTGGGAGGAGGCATGCGCGCGCGGAGCACGGCGGTGGGGAGCACGGAGAGGGGAGGGGACATGCGGGGAGCGAGGGGCGAGGAGGAGAGGAGGGGGCATGCGGGGAGGAGCGAGGGGCGAGGAGGAGAGGAGGGGGCATGCGGGGAGGAGCGAGGGGCGAGGAGGAGGGGAGGGGGGCCTACGAGGGCGGCCTTGGGGGGTGGGGCGCTCTGCTGGGCTCTTCCTCCGGGCTCTGGGCTCACCTCTCCCTCCCTCTCCCCCCCTTCCGGGCAGCCATGTTCGAGGATCCTGACTTTGAGCTTCCCAAGGTGGACAAGCGCGGGGGCATTCCCGCCAAATCCGCCGGCGCCAAGGAAGCCAAGCGCTACTACCGCCTGAAGGAGGAGGAAAAGGAAGAGGAGGAAAAGGAAAAGGAGGAGGGCGGCGAGGAGAGCTCGGAGCAGGAGAGCTCGGAGCAGGAGGGCGGCGAGGAGAGCGAGGAGGAGGAAAAGGAGAGCGAGGAGGAGGAAAAGGAAGGCTCGGAGGAGGAAAAGGAAGGTTCGGGGGACGAAGACGCTTCTGTTCTCTCGGACTCGGAGGCCGAGGCGCGCGCGCGCTGGGCGCGCGCGCGCGGCCTGGCTGGTCCGTCGTCCTCCGAGTCGTCCTCCGAGTCGGAGCAATCGAGCGATGAGGAGGAGGGCGCCGCGGGCGCCGCCTCTGCTTCCCCCTCCGAGGAGGAGGAGGAGGACCCCTCGGGGGGCACGGCGCTGTGGGGCGTGGGCGCCTACGCCGCAAACCCCTCCGAGCCCGTCCCCTTGGTCGCGGACGCGACGCGCCGCCTCGCGTGCGTCGACCTCGACTGGACGCACGTTCGCGCCACTGACATCTTCGCCGCGCTGCAGAGCTTTTGTCCCCGGGGGGGAGCCGTGGAAAGGGTGACCGTCTACCCTTCCGACTACGGCCTCGAACGCATGGCCGCCGAAAGCGTCGCCGGACCAGCAGCCATCTTCCAACCCGCGGCGCCGCAGAAACAGGAAGAGGAAGAGGAAGGGGAGGAGGAGGAGGAGGGTCTTGAGGAAGGCGGAGAGGGTGTGCCCGCCGCGCTCCCGCGGGGCCGCCGCGCCCGCTCCGCTGCCCGCGCGGCGGCGCGCCGCGCGCAAAAGGCGCAGGAGAAGCAGGAGGCGGAGCAGGAGACGGAACAGGAGACGGAACAGGAGACGGAACAGGAGACGGAAAGGTCGCAGGAGACGGAAAAGGCGAAAGGGGGGGCCGCCCGGGGCGGGGGTCGCGCGCGGTCCCCGGACGGGGACGAGGGCACGGGCGTGGACGTGGACCGTCTTCGCGGGTACGAGCGTTCCAAGTTGCGTTGGTACTACGCGATCGCCGAGTTCGACTCGGCGACGACGGCCAACGCCGTGTACGCGGCCTGCGACGGGGCCGAGCTGCTCAAGTCGGGCTGCAAATTCGACCTGCGTTTCGTCCCCGACGAGCAGTCCTTCTCCGGTCGGCAGGTCCGAGACGCGTGCTCCTCGCTGCCGAGCGACTACGAGCCGCCGCCCAGCTTCGAGACGCGCGCGCTCGGCCTCGCGGCGCCAGACCTGACCTGGGAGGCCGACGACCCGGCCCGCGTCCGCGCCCTGCGCCGCAAGCCCACCAAGGACGAGGTCAGAGACGAAGACCTCGCCGCGTACCTCGCCTCGGGGTCCTCCAGCGAAGGAGAATCCGACGGGGAGGAGCAGGAGGGGGAAGAGGAGGAGCAGAAGCCGGAAGAGGAGGGGGCCGGGGAAGGCAAAGATGGAGAACCCACCAAGTCCGCCGATCGACCGGGCGAGGCCGCGGACGCCTCGAGGCCAAGGGGGCCGAAGGGGGGCGCGGCGGAACCGGGCGCGCCCCCGGCGCCGAGGAGGGGCGCGGCGGAACCGGGCGCGCCCCCGGCGCCGGCGGGCAAGGGAGGCAAGGCGTCCCGCCGCGACCGGCTGCGGGCGCTGCTGCTGGCGCCCTCGTCGGCCGCCGAGGCGCGCGGAGGAAACGCAAAGGACTGGGGCGGCTGGGCCGACTCTGACGAAGACGGCGAGGCGGACGGCGAGGCGGACGCCGACGCCGACGCCGACGCCGGCTCCGTCTCGGGCTCTGAGGGCGACTCGGAGGAGGAGCCGGCCGATGGGCGCCGCGCGCGGGCAACCGCCGCGGGCAAGCTCGGGGGCGCCTCCGGGGCCGCATCCACGGGCAAGCTCGGGGGCTCCTCCGGGGCCGCATCCTCGGGCAAGCTCGGGGGCTCCTCCGGGGCCGCGTCTTCGCGCGCGTCTTCGCGCCACGGCGGCAAGTCTCGCGCGTCCGACGTGGACCTCGAGGTGTCGTTTGGCGGCGCGCTCGACTCGCTGGGCGCCAAGCTTCGCGCCAAAAAGGCCGACGAAAAGGCCAAGGAGAGCGAGACGGTTTGGCAGGCCTACGTGCGCCGCAAGCGCGAGAAAAAGGCCGAGGCCGCCCGCATCGGACGCGCCTTTGACTCTGACGAGGACGACGACACCGACGGAGGAGGCAGCGACGACCAGGGGAGGGGAGGGAGGCGCAAGGCGCGCGGGGGGGCCGGCAAGGAGGGACGCAGGGCCGGCAAGGGAGGAGAGGAGGATTTGGGTTTCGACGATCCGTTCTTCGCCAGCACCGACGCGGCGCTGGGCGAGGGCGCGGATCCGTTCTCCGACCCCTTTTTCGGGAGCGGGTCGGACGGCGAAAGGGAGGGCCGCAAGGCGTCGCGCAAGGACCGGCGCCGGGGCGGCGCGGGCAAGGGGGAGGCGGCCGAGGACGCCGAGGAGGAGGCGCGCCGGAGGGCGGAGCTGGAGATGCTGCTGATGGACGACGCCGAGCTCGCCCGCGGGGCGGGCGGCCCCCTCTCGCGCCCGGGGGCGTCCTCCCCCGCCGCCGGCGCCGCCAAGGCGCCGCGCCTCTCGCGCGCGGCGCGCGCCAAGGCCAAGAAGCAGGCGCGGCGCGCCGAGCGCGAGCGCGGCTCGGACGACGAGGACGCCGCCGTCGGCGCCCGCGCCGCCCAGGCGGCCGTCTCCGACCCGCGCTTTGCGGCCGCCTTTGAGGACCACCGCTTCGCGCTCGACCCCACCGACCCTCGCTTCGACGACGCAAGCAAACGGCTCGCGGCGCACGTCCGCGAACGCAGGGCCAAGCGCAAGCAGGCGCGCGGAGGCGACCGCGACGGCGCCGACGCCGACACGACCTTGGGGCGAGCCCCCGGGCCGGCCCCGGCGGCCGCCGCCTCCGCCGCCGCGACCTCGGACCTCGGCCTCGCCGCCGCGGCGCTCAAGAGCAAGGTCCTGGCGCGCAAAAAGGCCAAGATGGCACGGCTGGGGCTCTAGGAAGCGCGGAGCGAAAGGGGGGGGGGGAGGGGAGGCGCGCGGAAAGGGTAGGCAACGGTGCAGGCAACGGTGCAGGCAACGGTGCCGACGAGGGTGCCGGCAACGGTGCCGACGAGGGTGCCGGCAACAGTGCCGGCGAGGGTGCCGGCAACGGTGCCGACGAGGATGCCGGCAATGGCACCAGCAATGGCACCAGCAACGGTCCCAAGAACGGTCCAGGCAATGGCACCAGCAACGGTCCCAGCATTGGTCCCAGCAACGATTTCAGCAACGGTCCCAGCATTGGTCCCAGCAACGATTCCAGCATCGGTCCTGGTGACCTTTCGAGGGGCACCCTTGCGGGTGCCACCGGTGCGGATGCCACCCGCGGGCGAAACTGTGACGACACGAAGAGAACGCGATCGAAAAATGGCGTGCGGGAGAGGGGCGCGGGGGGGTGGAGCGCCGCGGGGAACAGCGTTTCGACACGTGCAGCAGTCGCGAAAGAGAGGCGGGGTCGCGGCTCTCCCCACGCAGAGCCCAGGCGCTCCCCCTCGCAGCTCCCAATCGCTCCTCCCCCACCCACCACTCCCAATCGCTCCTCCCCCCTTTGCACGCGCCGCGGCCCACCCCCCGACTCTTCCGCGCGCGCCGCGTCTCTCCCTCAACCCTCGCTTCGGACTTCGCTGCCCACGCACATCCGCCCCCGCTCTTTCGCCCCTCCCGTCCCGCCCAGTCCCCCCATTTCGCTTCACCCCCGTCGCTCGCCTCTCCCCCTTTCCGCCCGCTGCGCTCCTGCCGTTTCCTTCCTCCGCCCGCCCCTCGCCCCCCTCCCCCCACCGCTGTCCGCTCCTCCCTCGCCCCCCTCCCCCCACCGCCGTCCGCTCCTCCCTCGCCCCCCTCCCCTCCCACCGCCGTCCGCTCCTCCCCCGTCTCGGCCCGCCCCGCCTCGCTTGCCCCTCCCGCTTGGCGCGCCATCCCGCCTCAACGTCCGTTCACGGAAGTTTGACGCCTCGTTCCTCGGGCCCCCCTTCCCCCCCCCGCTCCCTTCCTCCCGCGGCCCCAACTTCCTCTCCGGACCCATTCGCCGGCCGGATCCGGCGGCCGCGCGCGAGCCGCGGCCACGCTCGCCATCGCGGCCGCGATCGCGGCGCAATTCCAAACCGCACGACTGCGAGTCGTGCGCGCCGCGACGCGATCCGAACCGCCGCCGCGCACGTGCGCGGCGACGCCCCGAAGCGGTCGCCCGAGCGGGGTGAGCGTTCCGCCCTTCCCCACCGCGGGGCGAACCGCGTCCGACCCTCCCGTCGTGGCGAGCCGCGCAGGGCCTCTTCCCGCGGCGCCTGCGCACGCCGATCCGAGGCGGGCGGACGTCGGCGTCGTCCCCCAAGTGAGCTTTCGAAGGGACGCAGAGCCGCCGATGGGGCGCTCTGGGCTTCCGCGCGTTGTCCGCCCCGAGACGGTCCGAAACTCTGGGCGACCGCCCGGTCTGACGACTCACCCAAGCGGCAAACCCCGTCGTCAGAGGAGGCACATGCGCCTCGCGACTGCTGCGATCGCCTCGGATCCGCGAACAAAACCCAAAGAGCCAACTCAGTGCGCTTCTGAATGTCGCAATCGCGAGCTCGCGAGGCCGCGGACGCGAAAAGCCGCGACGCGGCCGCCAAGCCCCCCTTGCCCCTCCGCTCGTCCATTTGCGTCCCCCCTCCCTCCCTCCGCCTGTCTCACCCCGAACGCCGTGCCTCGCTTCTGCCCCCCCTCCCCCCCCGCGCGCGCCGCCCGCGGCGGGACCGGCCCGGCCGGGTGGGCCGGGCGCGCGGAGCACTAAAGGGGCCCGCACCGGGAGATCCGGGTACCCGTCGTTTGTCTCGCGTTCCATCCTGCTTTCAGGAGGCCATCGGGGCCGTCTCTTCTCCAGTCCGCTCGTTGCGCCCCTTCCGCCGCGCCTCGGCCCCGGCTCTCGCTCGCCATGGCGCCTCCTCTGCACGACCAGTGCGTCGCGGGTTCGCGGCCGCGCGGCGATCTGCGGTTCTCGCGCGGGGTCTCGTCGTGGGCACTCGATCTCGATCGGAACGCGGGCGCGCCGCACGCGCAGAGGTGCTGTGCTCTTCGCGTCGCGAGCCGCGCCGCGTTTGCCGACCCCGCTCCCTCGAACGACGACTGCCTCCGGATCCGCGTCCCCCCTCCTCCCTCCCCCGCCCGCCTCCGCCTCCCTCTCCCGCCCCCTTTTCCCCGTTCTATTGCTGACGCCTTTGGTTCCTGTGCATCTCTGCACCCCCGCAGGCTGGACATTGTCATTCCGACGAGTGCGTCGTTTGCGTCGGTGGGGCAGATCGTCCCGTCGGAGCGCCCGGCGATGCGCCCGAGGCGCAAGGACCGTCGCGGCGCGCGCGCCTGGAGCGGAGCGGAGCGGGGGCGGCGGGGCTGGGGTTGGGGTTGGGAAGGGGGGTGGGTGGGGTGTGGGCGCGCGATGCGGCGGCCCCGTGCCCGCGCGGGCGCGCGGGCGGCGGATGTGCGAGCGTCGTCGGCGTGGTGCCCGGCGCGTCGTTTGGGGGCAAACGGGCCGATCTTGCTTTTCGTTTCGCTTCCCCCTCGCCGCAGTCCGCAGCCTCGACTTTTTGGAGCAATGGTGCGTAATTGGATCGCCTGCCGGGCGGGGATGCGGCCGGAGGGGGTGCGGCCGGCCGGGGGGGCGGTGGAGAGGGGGGAGGAGGGGGAGGACGCGGGGGAGGGGGAGGGGGAGGGGAGAGGGGGGCTCTCGAGGCGAGGCCAAGACGGACGGGCGGGATGGAGGGAGGAGGATGGTTGGAGAGCGGGAGGGATGCGCAGGCGGTCCCAAGCTCGCCGCGGTCGCGTCGTCCCGTTCCCCGTTGCCGCCGTCGTCCGCTCGGCCTCTCTCGCACCTGCTTTTCCTTGCTTTTCGGCGCGGGCGGTCCAGAGTCGGGGGGAGTTGAGGGGAGGGGAGGGGGTAGGTGGGGGGAGGGGGGGTGTAGGGGGAAGGGGGGGGGGGAAGAGAAAGCGAGGCGAAATGAAGGTGAAGTGAAAAGGGGAGGGGGAGGGGAAGACGGAGGAGGGGGAGGGAAAAGAGGGAGGCGGAGGGGGAGAGGGAGCGGTCACTTTGCCCGGGCATTCCGCACCCCTACCCCGGCCCCCTGGCATGTCCCATGGTCCCCATGCCCCCCATGCTCTTCATGCCCCCCATGCCCGATGTCCACGCCCGACGTCCATGCCCCATGCCCGATGTCCACGCCCGACGTCCATGCCCCATGCCCGATGTCCACGCCCTCTCCCCATGCCCTCCATGTCCATGCCCTCCATGTCCATGCCCTCCATGTCCATGCCCTCCATGTCCATGCCCTCCATGTCCATGCCCCATGCCCCCCATATGCCCCCCATGTGCCCCCCATGTGCCCCCCACGTGCCCCCCATGCCCCCCACCTCCCCTCACCCCCCCCCCCTCCTCCCTTTTCCTCCTAGGCGTCCTTTCTTCCAGCCGTACCACTTGATTGTGATTCAGGACGGCGATCCGACGCGCACCGTCGGCGTTCCTCCCGGCTTTGACTACGAGCTGTACACGCGGACGGACATTGAGCGCATCCTTGGCGAGGACGCGTGGTGCATCTCGTTCAAGGACTCTGCGTGCCGTTGCTTTGGTTTCATGGTGTCGAAGAAGCGGTACGTGTACACGATCGACGACGACTGCTTTGTGGCCAAGGACCCGACGGGCGAGGACATTGACGCGCTCAAGAAGCACATTGAGAACCTGCTGACGCCCTCGACGCCCTACTTTTTCAACACGCTGTACGACCCGTTTGCGCCCGGCGCGGACTTTGTGCGGGGCTACCCGTTCGGCCTGCGCGAGGGCGTGCCCACGGCGGTCTCGCACGGCCTGTGGCTGAACATTCCCGACTACGACGCGCCGACGCAGATGGTCAAGCCGCGCGAGCGCAACACGCGCTACGTGGACGCGGTGCTGACCGTGCCCAAGGGCACGCTCTTCCCCATGTGCGGCATGAACCTCGCCTTTGACCGCGAGGCCATCGGCCCGGCCATGTACTTTGGCCTCATGGGCCACGGCCAGCCCTGGGGCCGCTACGACGACATGTGGGCCGGCTGGGTCGCCAAGAAGGTCGCCGACCACCTCGGCCTCGGCGTCAAGACGGGCCTGCCCTACATCTGGCACTCCAAGGCCTCCAACCCCTTTGTCAACCTCAAGAAGGAGTACAAGGGAATCTTCTGGCAGGAGGAGATTATCCCCTTTTTCCAAAACCTCGAGATCCCAAAGGACGTCCAGGACGTCTACGAGGCCGTCCTCTACGTCGCCGACGAGGTCGAAACCAAGCTCGCCGCGCTCGACCCCTACTTTGAAAAGCTCGGCAAGGGCATGAAGGTCTGGATCCACTGCTGGAAGAAACTCAACCCAGCCCAGGGCGAAGACGCACAGTAGGCCAGCACCGACGCATCGCACCGCACCCAACGCACACCACGGCCAATGCGATCGCGCAGACGTGCCCATTTGCGCAGGTCGGCCCACTTGTGCAGATGGGTCCCCTGAGCGCAGATGGGCCCATTTGCGCAGATGGGCCCCCTGAGCGCAGATGGGCCCATTTGCGCAGATGGGCCCCCTGAGCGCAGATGGGCCCATTTGCGCAGGTGGGCACCTTGAGCGCAAATGACAGACCCCTTGAGCGCACATGATGGGTCTCTTTGCCCTCGTCGTATCGTTTGCTGCCCTCGAGCTGCCTACTGCGCCCTTTCGATTCTCCCGTTTCCCGTTCTCGCCCCCAAGCCCCCCTTTTCCGTTTCCCGCCCCGCGCCGCCCCGCCGCCGCCCGTGTCCCCGCCCGCGCCCCGTTCGTGTCCCCGTCGAAAACGAGCGAGCGAGCGCGGCGGCGCGGCCAGAGAGACGCGCGTAATGCACACGACGCGCACGCACGAGAGAGCGGGGCAGGGGAGGGGGAAAAGGGCGCCGCGGGGGGCCCTCGGGGCGGCGGCAAGGGCGAGGCCGTGCCGGTCGGTCGGCAGAGGTGTGGCGTTGCGGGTTTGGCGTTACAGGGGGGGTGGTGGGCGCGTGCGCGTGCGTTCGCGTCTGGTGGGGCAAAGTGCCCGTTGGCGGTCGTGGAGGGAGCGTTCGAGGTGAATACTCACCCCCCTAACCTCTCCTGCCCCTCTCAGGCGTGCATTCCCTTGCGCTGGAGGTGCTTGATGACGGCGTCGGAGACCCACCTCTCCTCGAAGACGGCGCCCGGCGGCGCGGCGACGAGGCGGTCGCCCTCGCGGCGCGCGATGGCGCGCAGGTCGCGCGCCTGCGCATCCACGATGGCGCCGATGGTCTCGGCCGGGCGGTGCGCGAACGCCAGCAGCAGCGTGCGGCGCCGGCGCCGCTCGGCGAGGTCCGAGAGCGCGCGCGCCAGCGCCGCGTCGGCCGCCTCGGCCTCGCGCGACGACCCCATCTCCGCAAACGACGGCAGCTCCGGACGGAGCGGAACCTCCAGCTGAAGGTCGCGAACGATCATCGGACACGGAAGAGACGCGGGAGGAGAGGAGGAGGGAGAAGACGAAGAGCGAGCCGCAGCAGCAGAGGCGCGGGCAGGGGCGGGGGCAGAGGCGGGGGCAGAGGATGGAGCGTCGGAGGGAGCAGAGGCGGGGGCAGAGGACGGAGCGTCGGAGGGAGCAGAGGCGGGGGCCGAGGGTGGATCGTTGGAAGCGCCCGGAACGACCTTGTCCTCGCTCCCCTCTTTTCGCTCTTCCCCCTCGCCCGCCGCGCCCGCGCCCGCGCCAGCCTCCGTGCCCTCGGTCTCCCCTCCTCCCCTCCCTTCGGCTCCCCCGGCGCCCTTCGCCCCGTCCTTGGAAGCGCTCTCCTCGCCGGCGCCGTCCTTGCCGTCCCCCCGGCCGGCCTCGCGCCCCGTCGCGAGAGAGGCCTCTTTCGAGCCACCGACGGGGGGCTCGGTCCCGCCAGCGCCAGAAGCCTCGCCCTGCCCCTCGCCGTCCGCGTCCATGGGCGTCGCGCCCCCCTCCCCGGCGGCCCCGGCGGCCCCTTCCCCGGCGCTCCCCTCGGCGCCCCCTTCCGCGGCGCTCCCCTCGGCGCCGCCCTCCACGCGCCTCTTCTTGGCGCCCGGAGGCGCGGAGGGGGCGTCCTGGGCGTCCCGCGGGGGCGCGGCGGAGGTGCCCGGGTCTGCCGGCGCGGGGGCGTCCTCGGGCGGCCCTGCCCTCCTCCCCTCCCCCTCCTCCTCCTCCTCCTCCTCCCCTTGGACGGGCGGAAAGACGTACTCGAGCACGAGCGGCTCTGGAGGCTTGAGATGGGGCCGGAGGAGCTCTTGCACCTTGGCGAGCAGCACCGCGGGCGCCCCGAAGACGGCCCGGAGCTCGGCGTCGCAGCGGATGGCCGCCTGGCCGGACGAGGACGCCTCGAAGAGCCCGCGCGCCTTGGCCCGAGCCCACAGCAGCTGCAGCACCGTCGGCAGAGAGAGCAGCCCGGGACCGGCGCCCAGAGCGCGCGCCAGCGCGGGAGAAAGCGCGAACAGGGGGGGGGCGTGCTCGAGCTCCAGCCGAACCGTCGCCCGCACCGCCCGACGAGGGTCCACGTACGGACGGCGGATCTCGAAGGCGTCGCGAGCCTCCCCGGCGTGCAGCGTCCGGTCCCACACGATCGGAGGGGCAGAACGACGAGGAGGAACGGGGACGGCAGGCGTCGACGCAGCGCGAGCGGACGGAGGAGGAGGAGGAGCGGGAGGAGAAGAGGGAGAAGCGCCAGGCGGGCGGGCCGGGCCAGGGGAGGGGCCAGAGGCCGCGGGGGTGGGGGTGCCCGCGGCGGCGCCCGCGGCAGTGCCCTCGTTGGCGACACTCGCGGCGCCCGCGGCAGTGCCCTCGTTGGCGACACTCGCGGCGCCCGCGGCAGTGCCCTCGTTGGCGCCCGCCTTGGCGCCCGCGGCGCCGCCCTCGTTGGCGCCCGCCTTGGCGCCCGCCTTGGCGCCCGCCTTGGCGCCCGCGGCGGCGCCCTCGTTGGCGCCACTCGCGGCGCCCTTTGCGGGCGTCCCCCCGGCGTCGGCGCCGCCGGCGCCGGCGTCCTTCGGCGTCGCCCCCCCGGCGGCGTCGGTGGCGCTCTTTGCGTCGGACGCGGCGTCTTTGGTCTCCTGCTCCTTTCCAGTCCCTCCTCCCTTCTCCCCTCCCTCCGCCTGCGCCTTGCCCGCGTCGGCCTCGTCCTCCCTCGCCCCGTCGCCGCCCTTGGCGCTCTTCCCGCGCTTCTCCGCCTCCTCCTCGCCCGAGACAGGCGCTTCGGGCTTGGCGTCGCCCTTTCCCTCTCCGCCCTCGCCCCCCGCCCCGCCCCGGGACGCCCCTTTCCCCTCGGCGGCCCCCTCGTCCCCCTCGCGGGGCGGCTCGGCCTTGGCAGCGGCGGCGGCGGCGGCGGCGGCGGAGGGTGCCAAACCGGAGGCGGCGCCCTTGGCGTCGTCTGTGGATGCTCCCTTGGCGCTTTTTCCGCCCTTGACGTCCTCCGTGGATGCTCCCTCTGCTCCTTTTCCGGCCTTGGCTTTCTCTGCTCCAGCTCCCTCTGCTCCTTTTCCGGCCTTTCCGGCGTCCTCTGCTCCCGCTGCCTTGGGTCCTTTTCCGGCCTTGGCGTCCTCTGCTCCCGCTGCCTTTGCCGCGTCCTTTTTCTTCGGGTCGACCTCTTCGAACGTGACGGTGAGTCTTCGGACCACGTCGGTGAAGCGGAGCGTCGGGGCGTGCAGCGTCACCTCCTCGGCCTCGGCCTCCGCGGCCGCAATCTCCTCGGGCGTGTCGACCGGGCGGATCGGGGGCGGGGCCGAGCCCGGGGGAGCTCCCCCCGCCTCCCCGTCCCCACACTCGCCCGTCCGCGCGTCCACAGGCACGCCGCCCGGCACGGCCGGCTCCGTCGCGCCGCCCTGCACGGCCGCGAGGTGCGACGGTCGCGCGCCGCGCAGCAACCGACCCTGCACGCGCAACACCCACCGAGCCGGCTCGAAGGGAACCGGCGCCGCGGCAGGAGCGGGGACGCGGGCCCCCGCGGGGGAGGGGGCGGAGGCCCCTGCGGGAGCTCCCTCCCCTCCCTCCGCCGCTCCTCCCCTTGCCCTGTACCTCTCCCCGAAGACGTAGACCCGGACGGACCGGCGCACCCCTCCCGAGGCGAGGGCGGTGCCGGGCGCCCCCCTGCGGAACGAGGCGGCCATCTCGCGCAGCTCGGCCTTGCGCCTCTCCAGCAGCGCGTCCGCGCGTCGCTCGGCGGCCCGGAGATCCCGCATCAACGCGGATTCCGGCAGCGCGCGCTCGATCGACTCGGGCAGCCACGGCTCCTGCGCGCGCCGCTTGCGCGCCGCCGGCGCCGGCACGGCCCGCCGGGCCTCCAGCCCGAGCCGGCTCGCGCCCAGCGGCGCCGCGCCGCCCAGACCGGCGGCCGCGTGCAGCGCGCCGGGCAGGGGGGCGGTCAGCGGAGAGAGACCGGGGTGCAGGGGAGGGTGCCCGCCGCCAAACGTCGCCGCCGACACCGTCGCCGCGGGAGCGCGACGACGAGCCCCCGCCGCCCCCGCCGCCCCCGCCGCCCCCGCCGCCCCCGCCGCCCCCATTGCCCCCGCCGCCCCCGCCGCCCCCGCCGCCCCCGCCGCCTGCGCCTGTTGGGGGGGCGGAGACGGCGAGGGGGTCGCCTGGGGGGCCGAAGCAGGAGCGGGAGAAGCGGACGGAGCCGCAGGCTGCGCGCCCTGCGCGCCCTGCGGCGCCTGCGCGCCCGCCCCAGTCGGCCCCGCGGCCGGCGGCGGGGCTCCCGCCCCCTCGCCGGTCGGCGGGGCACCGGGGGATCCCCCCTCCGCCGCGACGGCAGGAGACGCTCCGGTCGGCGGCACGCTGCCGTCTCCTGCTCGCGGCGCGGACGCCGCGGGGAGCGCCGCGGGGGACGCCGCGGGGGCGCCCTGTTGCGCCCCCGGCGCCTCGGCGGCCGGCCCGCCCGGCGCCACCCCCTGCTGCGCCCCAGGCGCCTCCATCCGCGCTCGAGGAGCGACGGGCAGCGGGCGCGGAGTCCTCGACAGACGCCGATCGGGGGGGGCGCGCGAGACGACGCCCCCACGAAAGACACGCGAGGTGCTGCGCAAACGGCCCCGCGCGGCTCGGTGGAGCTCGAGCGGCGCGGAGCGCGCGCAGACCGCGGTCGAGCCCGGCGCCCGCGCGCGAGAGGGTGCGCGCGGCGGGAGGGCGGATCGCGAAAGGCGCAAAAGAGACCGCGAGCCTCCCCGGCTCGACGGACGCCTCGACGCGCGGTCGCAAGCGGATGGTATCGAGGTATCGGGGGACGCGACGCGCGACGCGAAGCGGAGCGATCGCCGAGCGAGACGCGCGCGCCGCCGCGCGCTGGTCTGCGCGCGAGCGCGCGCGAGCGAGGGGTGTGGGAGAGGAGAAGGAGCGAGAGGGGAGAGACGAGCTGGCCGGGGGAAGGGCGCCGAGGGCAGGGGCGCCGGACCCCTCCCCCTTCGCACCCTTCCGCGCCCTCCCCCGCCTTCGCCGCCTCTCCTCCGCCAGCCCTCCTCCCCTCCTCCCCCGCCCCCGCTCGCCTCTCCTCCACCAGCGCGCGCCTCGGGCGGCGGCGACGTCCCGCCCGAGACTCGCGAGCGCCGCGCGCGCCGATGGCAAGCCTCCGCGCCGCGGTCTGCGTCGCTGCAAATGCCCGTTCCGGGCTCTTGTGCGTTCCGAAGCCTCGCGTGACGCGCGCCATCCGCCGCCCCGGGCCCTGTTCGCCCCGCGCGTGGCGGCCGCCGGGCCGGCGGACGGGCGCGGCGCCGTCGGCCGCGGCCCCGTCGGGGCCCGCTGCGGCCGGGGTCTGCGCGGCGCGCGATCTGCGTCTGGCGCTCCGTCTGCGTTCTCGCATTTTTCCCCGTTCGTGTCGTCTCGCACGCGCGCGCTCGCGCCCCGCCGATGCCGAGCGGCGACGGATGGCGAGCGCTCCGCGGACTGCGCGGTCTGCGCGCGGGCTGGGCGAGGAGGAGCGGGGGCGCGGGAGGGGCCGCGGAGGGAGAGGCGCGGGGGCGCGAGATGGCGTTGGGCGGTTTGAGCCGGGGGGCGTGCGTCGACTCTGAAGCGCCATGTCGCTCGTTTGGCGGCTCTGGCGGCGCGCCGGACGCTGCCCTCGCGGTCCGGCGCTCTTCCCGGTGCTGGGCCGCGCGCCCCCTCTGCGCCGACTCGGCGCGCTGGGCCGGGCGCCTCTCCCGTGCTCCGTGCCGTGCCCGTGCCCCTCCTCCCCCCGTCCCTCGCGCCGGACGCGGCGGTCGGGGCGTTTGCGCGGCGGTCGCGCTCTCGTCGCGCGTCGGCTTTTGCTCGGGGTCGAGGCCCTGGCTCGGTCCGGAGCGTCCGGACGCGTTCCGCTCGCTCACTCCCGCGCGCGTGTCTGCGCACGGCCGGTCGTGGACCGACCCGCTGGCCGGGCTCGACTCTTCGCCGTCGCTGCTTCGGGCCGTCTGCGGCGCGGAGGCGGAGGCGTGCGCCGCTTGGCGTCGCGAGACGGGCTCTCTGCGTCACCGTCTGTGGGAGAGCATGGTGGCGCGCTCGCCAGAGGTGAGCGAGGTGCCGCCCGAGCGGGTGGGCGAGTACGAGTACGGCTGCCGGCAGACCCCCGAGAAGCCGTTCCCCGTCTACTTTCGGACGCAGCGGCGCGCCAAGAAGCGGGAGCGGGAGCGCGCCGCGTGCGAGGAGACCGCGTCGCCTCCGTCTCCTCGCCGCGAGACGGTCCTGCTCGACCTGAACGCCCTCTCGGAGCTGCTGGGGAACCCAAAGCTCACGCTCAACCAGCTCAAGGTCTCGAGGGACGACGCGGCCGTCGCCTTCACCGTCGACCCGGGCGACGGCAGCGAGCGAGCCATGGGATTCGTCACGCTTCTCGACGGCGAGGGCGGCCGGGCGGGGGCCGGAGGAGACGCCGGAGCGCCCGACCACCCCGCCGAGCGCGGCCGCGCCCCGGGGCATGGCGGCGACATGGGGCATGGCGGCGACATGGGGCATGGCGGCGACATGGGGCATGGCGGCGACATGGGGCATGACGCCCCCTCCCCCCGTGCCTCCCCATCCACCCATGCCCCCCCCGCCCCCCATGCCGTCCCGTTCCCCCACGGTCGTGACAGCTCGGGCGGCGGGGGGGCGCGGGGAACCGGGGCGGCCTCCCCCCCCTGGTCGTGCGTGCGCGTGCCCGCGCTGGACGGCTCGGTGGGCTTTGAGTGGGCCGGGGACGCGAGCAGCGGCCTTTTCTGCACGCAGGCAGACGCCCTGGGAAGGCCCGCGGAGCTGTGGTGGGTCGACGTGCCCCCGGCCGTCAAGGCCGCCCAGCGGAGGGGAGACCGGGAACCGGCCCGCGGGACGGCCGACGGCCTCCCCCTTCCCCCCCTTCCTCGTGGGGAAGCGGCCGCCTCTTCCCGCTCCTCCTCTTCTCCCCCTCCCCCCTCCTCCTCTTCTCCCCGGTCCTTCCTCTCCTCGCTGCTGCCCGCCCCCCTCTGCTCCCTCCTGGAGTCCGGCCCTTCGCCCGCTCCGCCTCCGTCCCCCGTCCGCCTCCCGCCTTCGCTCCCTCCCCGGCTGCTGTACCGGGAGCCGGACGAGCGCGTGTACCTGGACGTCTCGGCCACCAAGGACTGGGAGTACGTCATCCTGCACGCGCATGCCAAGACCGTCTCGGAGATGCACGTCTGGAAGGTCCCGGGGCGGACGGACCGAGAGGCGGGCGGCTGGGGCGCGGCGGCGAACGGAGGCGGGGAGGCCGCGGGGGACGGGAGCGGCGAAACCGGCGACTCGTCCCGGAGCTCCGCCGCGACCCTCCCCCTCCCCTCCTCCCCCCCCTCCTTCTCCGCCTTCCTCCCGCTGGTCTCCCGGACCGACCGGGTCGAGGCCTTTGCGGAGCACGCCCGCGGCACCTTTTGGATCCTCTCCAACGCCACCCGCGACGACGGACAGTACGGCCTCCAGGCAGTCGCGGACGCCGACGTCGGCAAGGGCATGGCGGGGTGGGAAACCGTCGACATCTCGGCCGTCGAGGCCGGACAGGGGAGCGGAGCGAGAGGTGGGGGGAGGGCGCCCGGGGGTGGGGAGGCCGGGGCAAGGGAGGCCGGGGACGGCCCGGCCGGGGACGGCCCGGCCGGGGACGGCCAGGCGGGCTCTCGCCCCCCCTCCCCCTGCGCCCCCTCCCCTTGCGCCGCTTCCCCTTGCGCCGCCTCCCCGTCCGCCTCCCCCTGGTCGTCATCTCCCCTGCTCCCGTGCGCGTTTGACGACCTCGAGGCGTTCGAGCGCGGGCTGGTGCTGCACGGCCGCGACGCGGCCGCGCGGCCCGCGATCGCCATCCTCGAGTTTGGCCAGCCCGCGCCCGCGCCGCGCGCGCCCCCCGCC
>PGFX01000221.1:0-37487 GCA_003612995.1 Prototheca bovis | reverse complement strand
TCCCAGCTCGCCGCCCCGCAACCGTCCCTCTCCCCCCCCCCCCCCCCTGGCGCCCGGCGCCCTCGACGGCGCCGCCGGCAGATCGGGTTTGCGAGGGCCGGGGGTCGGCGAGCGGGACGGTTTGCGGGGCGGCGAGCTGGGAGCGAGGGCGGCGTTGCGGCGCCGGAGATCCGGCGGCGCCGTTCTCCGACGACGCGACGTCGCCCTCGCCCAGTTTCGCTCGCTCCCTCCTTCCCCCCCGCCCGCCGCATCCGTCGCTCCGCCTCTTTCCCCAGCCCGCCGCATCCGTCGCTTCGCCTCTTTCCCCGGCCCTTTGCTCGGCTCCCTCGCCGCCTCACGTCCCTCCTCCCCCTCCCCCCCCCTTCCCCCCGCTCTCCTCTTTCTCTACGCGCAGCGTTCGCGCCGTCGCCGCTTCTGTCGCTGGTGGCTCGCTTCAAGTCGGGCGGCGCGTTCTCGACGCCTGGGCTCAAGTCGTACAAGCCGACGACGCCCGGGTTTCGCGGCCGCGTGACGACGTCCCGCAAGGACCTGTGGAAGGGCGGTCCGTTCAAGGCGCTGACGGTCGGGATGCGCAAGACTGGCGGCCGCGACGGTCGCGGCCGCGTGTCGAACCGGCACATGGGCGGCGGGCACCGCAAGGTGTGGCGCGCGGTGGACTTTAGGCGCGCCGCCGACTGCCCCGACGCCACGGTGCTGCGCCTCGAGTACGACCCCAACCGCTCGGCGCGCATCGCGCTGGTGCAGCTGGACGTCCCCGAGACGCGCACCGTCGAGGTCCCGCGCCAGGCGGCTGACGGTTCGGTCGAGACCGTGCAGCGCATCGTCCCGGTCCCGCTCAAGGAGCGCTTTGCGTACGTCATCGCGCCCGAGGGCATCTCGGTCGGCTCGGTGCTGCGCACCGGCCCGGACGCGCCCGTGACGGACGGCAACTCGCTGCCGCTCGCCAACATCCCGGTCGGCATGCCCATCCACAACATCGAGCTCTACCCCGGCCGCGGCGGCCAGCTCGTCCGCGCCGCCGGCGCCTCGGCCTCGATCGTCAAGAAGGCCGAGCGTTACGCCACCATCCGCCTCCCCTCGGGCGAGCAGCGCCTCGTGCTGCTCAACTGCGTCGCCACCATGGGCACCGTCGGGAACGCGCAGCACAAGAACCGCAAGCTCGGCAAGGCCGGCGCCGCGCGCTGGTCCGGACGCCGCCCGAGGGTGCGCGGTGTCGCCATGAACGCCTGCGACCACCCGCACGGAGGAGGCCGCGGAAAGTCCAAGGGTGTCCTCTCCAAGACCGCCTGGGGCTTCCCGACCAAGGGCTACAGGACCCGCAGAAAGAGGCGCATGGCCTGGGCCGTCGTCGTCTCCAAGCACAACGCCAAGCGCAAGGCCTAGATCGGGAATCGCGGGGGAGGGGGGGTGGGAGGCGGAGGAGCCGAAAGGGGAGAGGAGGGGAGGGGAAAGGGGCGGAGGAGCGGCGTGTGGTCCGAGGGCCCGGCGCCGCGAGCGCCCGACCCGGGGTGCCGTCGTGGGCGGCCCGAGGGCCCGGCGCCGCGAGCCCCGCGGGCGAGTGGCCCGTCCTCTCCGCCGCCGGACGGAGGATCCGGGCCACTGCAAACTCCGCCGAGCGTGCGCTCGCGTCCCTCCCCATCCCCTCTCCCCGTCGGCGAGCGGCACGCGCGCAGAGGCGCGTTTTTTTGTGTCCCGAGGGCGCGACGGCGCCCGGGAGCGCCCGCGCGCGTGCCCCGACGCGTGTGGAATGTCGGAAGCCGCGAGAGGGCTGCCAGAGGGGGATCGAGGGACGGAGGGGGTTTGAGCGCGGCTCGCGCGGCGCATTCCGGGCTCTCGGCGCCTCCGGACCGAAGCGGGGCGCCGCCCGACCGCCTCCCGCGGCCGCCCGGGGCTTTGACCGAAAGTGGCCGCTCGCATCCGGTCGGCGCGCGGGGTTTCGCGCCCGCCCCCGCCGCCGCGGCATCCGCACGACCCCGCTGCCTGCAGCCGATGCGGACAAGCGTCGCTCCGCGGCCGCGATCCGATCGAGCGTCCGCGCCGACCGCCGAACGCGCGTCCCGTCGGCCTCGGCGGGAAGGCAGGCGGGAAGGCCTCGAGAGCGCCACCGCGCGCGCGCGCGCGCGCGCGCGCGACCAGACCCCTCGCCGCGATGGCCGACGGAGACGAGATTGCCGATTTCTACGGCCTCGACGACGACGATCTCACCGAGCTTTTCGGAGATGCTAGCGCCGACGCCGTTGCGGTGCGCCCGGACGTCGAACCGAAGGAGACGCCCGACGCGGCGCGCGTGTTGGCGGGCGACGTGGGACGGCGCGCCGCGACCAGAGAGAGGGACCGGGTCGCGGAGGCCGATGTGAGGCGCCCGCGACGCCGGACGCGGCCGCACCCGCGCGGGCGCCGCGCCCTGGCGCGCACCAAGCACGCACGTGTGCCAATCCGGCGCACGCCGTGCGCGGCTTTGTTCGGGACCGACGCGCGCCGACGGCGCTTCGGTTCCACCCCGACGGGCACCGACGGCGCTTCAGTTCCACCCCGACGGGCACCAACGGCGCTTTCGCCAGGCCCTGAAGTGCGTCGAGCACAAACGCCTCTCACCTCCCCGTCCCCGCCGCCCCTTTCCCACCCCCCTTCCTCCGCCCGTCTCGGCCCCCACTCTGCCCCTCGCAGCCCGGATTCTTGGCTTCCCAGCCCCACCAGCCATGCAGGCCGCTGGCCGCCGCGATCGTGGCGACGGCCGGTCGCGGGCCGGCCTTTTCGCCCTCGACCCGCGTTGCCCCCTCTCGCTTTCCCGAGGCCACTCGACCCGTCCCCGCGTCACGATGGAGCGCGGACGATCGCACGTTTCCGGCCCCGGCGACCGCGTCTGCGCTGCAGGTTCGCTTTGCGGCGCTTCTCGACGGCGTCGAGCTCTTCGACGCGGCGGCGTTCGCCATGGGCAGCTTCGAGGCCGCCGCGACCGACCCGCAGCAGCGGCTCTTCCTCGAGGCCTCCTCCGAGGCCCTGGCGGGCGCTGCGGCGGGCGGCGACCAGAGCTCCGGCGTCGCTCCCTCGCCCAGACCCGTCTCGGTCTTTGCCGGCGCCTCGTACGTCGAGTACCTCTCGCTGGTGGCGCGGACGGGCGCGGACCCGGGGGCGTTCGGCGCCGCGAGCGGGACGCTCTCCGTGCTTGCGGGCCGCACGAGCTATGCGCTCGGGCTTGTCGGCGCGTCGGTCGCGCTGGACACGGCGTGCAGCTCCAGCCTCGTCGCTGTGCACCTGGCCGTCGCTGACATGGCGGGGCAGCAGGCGAACGGCCCCGCGCCTCGCCTGGCCTTGACCGGAGGCGTCTGCCTGACACAGACCCCGGACGCGTTTGCTGTACTGTCTCGCGCCGGCATGCTCTCCGCCGACGGCCGCTGCAAGACGCTGGACGCCGCCGCGGACGGCTATGGCCGCGCCGAGGCGGTCGTCGTGCACGCGATCCGGGGGGGCGCCGAGGGCGGCGGAGCTGGCGTGGCCGACGGCCAAGGAGTGGGCGAGCGCTCGAACACCGGCCAAGGCGAGACGAGCGACGGATCCGCGGTCGATCCTCCGTTCAGGCCGAGCGTCGCGCTCGTCGTCGGCACGGCCGTCAACCAGGACGGCCGCTCGAGCTCGCTCACGGCGCCGCACGGCCCGAGCCAAACCGCCGTGGCGCGGGGCGCGCTCGAGCGCGCGGTCGAATGGCTTAAGACCAGCGAATGGGGCGAAAAGACGCTTCCCGACCTCATCGCCGCGCGTCGAGGCGCGAGGGGGGACGCGGAGCCCGCCGCCGCCAGGCGGTTGGCCCCCTGCCGCCTCTACTCGGTCCTGGAGCTGCACGGCACCGGAACGGCGCTGGGCGACCCGATTGAGATCGGCGCAGCGCTCGAGGGACGGGACGGCTCAGACGACTCAGACGACGACGACGGCGACTTTGATCCGTACGCCTTTGGCGGCAGCGTCGACGAGGTCGGCGCGTCCTTTCGCTCCCGTCCCCGCCTCCTCCCCCTGTCGCTGGGCGCCACCAAGGCGAGCGCAGGGCACACCGAGCCTGCTGCGGGTGCGCTCGGACTCGCCTCGCTTCTGCATCGTCTCGAGCACCGGCTCACGGGGTCCATCCCGACGTTGCGCAGCCCGAACGCGCTGCTCCCCGGGCCGGGAACCTGGGCGGCGGCCAGAGGACCCGCCCCGCTGACCCTCGTGGGCGTCGACGCAACGATGGGAGGGGTCTCGGCGTTCGCCTACCAGGGCACCAACGCGCACGCCACGACGGTCGTCACGGATCTGTGCCCGGTCGGGCGTCTGAGAGACGGTGCGGGCTCGATCGCCCCGTCTCGCGCCTCCCCGGCCCTCGTCTGGCAGCGCAGAGCTCGCTGGGCGCCGACGCCCGCGGCCTATCCGCTCGGCGCGCGCCTCGCGACTCCCAGGGCGTGGGTCGCGTACGAAGCGGCTCTCGCCGACCCGCGATCGGCCTACCTGCGCGACCACCGGGTCCGCGGCCGCGCGATCCTCCCGACCTCGGCCCTCGTCGATCTCGCGCTTGCCCTCGCCCGAAGGCTGGACGCGAGCGGGGAGGAGTCCGAGACGGTGCGCGGCGGACGGACAGAACGGAGCCGCACCTCGCCGCACGATCGCTCGTCGGTCCCGTCCGCCGCTCCTCGGCCGCCGCCGTCGCATGCGTTGCCCCGCCCCTCGACCGCCCTGCTGGGCGTCGTGCCGGTCGCGCCGGTCAGGGCCGCACGCGTCGCCGCCGCGGTCGAGGCGGCGACTGGCCGCGTCGAGGTGGCCGGCGTCGATGGTAGCCGCGACGCAACCGGAATCGGGCTGGTCGCGCACGCTCGCGCGATCGGCTGGGAAGAGCAGGCGGGGGCGATCCCCTCTCCTCCACCTCCCCACCGCTCGCCCGACAGACTCGAGACCCTCTACCGCATCCTGTTTCCGAGCGCGGCGCCCTCGGCCGCGCGCACGTGCCCTCCCCTCCCCCTGTGCGCTCCCTCCGCTTCCGTGATCGCCTCTCTAGCCCAGTCTCCCTCGCGCGACGCCTCTGCCGGCGCGGTTTGCCCCGCCGCGGCGGACGCGATGCTGCACGCCGTGGCCGCCGCGCCCGATGCCGACCCCTCGTCGCTGCCCTCCGGCGTGGGCGCGGCGCTAGCCACCGGCCCGGGCCGGTCGTTCTCCGCCGCGCCGATCGAGCGCCTCTGGGTGGCCGTCTCCAAGGCGTGGGGGCGGGAGGAGGCCGATCTCGCCTGCGTGGACGACAGGACAGAGCGCGACGGTCTGGCGTTCGCGCGCGCCTCGGCCGGCCTCGCGTCCTGCGACCCGGGCTCGCCGAGATGCGCCGAGACGCAGAAGGCGTCGGATCGCCGCAGGAGCGGAGGAGCTCTCCTCTTCTCCGAGGTGACGTTCAGAGGGAAAGCCATCGGGGCCACCGCCGCTGGCGAGGCCGTCCGACCCCCGACGTTGGCGTCCAAGTGCGGCTCTCCGCCGGCCGCGGACGAGGCACCGGCCCGGGGATCTCCGTTCGAGAGGACGTTCCTCCGCGACGCAGGCGAGGTCGCGTCGCAGATCGCCGGGAGAGGTGGGCCGCCTACGGCCGGCCCGGCCCTCTCCGCTGCTGGCCCGACCGCCTCCGTCTCGGCCGAGCAGGCGCTCTCGAGCATCTTGGAGGCGATCTCCGCCGTTGTCGGCGCGATCGACGCGGCGGCGGACGTCGCTGCGACGCCGCTCGCCGACCTCGGCCTCGACTCGGTGGGCGCGGTGGAGCTGCGCGACGCGCTGACCGCGGGCTTGGGGCTCTCGCTGCCTGCCACGATCGCGTTCGACCACCCGACCCCGCGAGCCATGGCAGAGGCGATCGCAGAAACGTCCGCCCGTGGATCTGCGGCAGAAGACGCGACCGCGCGGCCGGGCGCCGGCCTGGGTCGCGCCGCCGGGGCGCCCCTGGAGGAGGACTCGTGGGAAGAGATCGACGAGGTCGGCGCGGTCCGCGCCATCGCCTCGCTCTCCACCGAGGACGGCGATGGGAGCCGCGACGGCGCAGACTCGCCCGGCGACTCTGCCCGACGCTCGCCCGCGCGCCTCGGCATCGCGAGCCCGTCCGCCCACCTCGCGCCTCCGACGCTCGTCGTGACGGCGCTCGTCGAGCGCGCCTCGACCCGCTGCGCTTTCGCGGGCGCCGCCGCGCAGGCGGACCTCGTCCTCCCGGTGCCTTTGGATCGCTGGAGCGCGGACGCGCGTCCCGCCCCCGGCGCGCGCCCGACGGCGACGCGGTTCGCGTCGTGGCTGCCCGGGGCCGACGAGTTTGATCACGTCGCGCTCAGAGCGTCGCCGATTGAGAGCGCAGGGCTCGACCCGCAGGTGCGCCTCGCGCTCGAGGTGGCGCTTGAACTCGGCTGCGCGACGCTGCCCCGCGACGCGACCGCGACGGCCGTCGGGTGCGTCTGGAACGAGTACCCGGCCCTGGCCGAGGCGAGCGCAGGCGGGGGCGTCGCCAAGCAGGCGTCTCACCTCACCGGCTCGGGGCTCGATTTTTTGGCCGGCCGCATCGCCTACTCGTTCGACCTGCGAGGACCCGCCGCCTGCGTCGACACCGCCTGCTCCTCGAGCCTCGTAGCTCTGCACGAGGCCGGGGCGTGGCTCGAGGGAGGGCGTGCCCTGGCCGCCGCGGCCGTCGGCGTCAATCTGTCGCTCGTCGCCTCGACTCCCTTCCACCTCTCTCTTCTCGGATCGCTCGCTGCCGATGGCCGCTGCAAGGCCATGGACGCCTCGGCGGACGGGTACGGGCGTGGCGAAGCCGGCGTGGGCGCTCTCGTGGCGGTGGATGCGTGGGCGCGCCGTCGCCGCGCGGACGCCGAGGGCGCCTCGGCGGACGCGATCGCGATACTGCGCGCGACCGCTATCAACAGCGACGGCCGGTCCTCTGGCATCACGGCCCCGAACGGCCCGGCCCAGACGGCGCTGGTGCTCGACGCGGAGGGTCGCGCCGGGCTCGGTGCGGCCGCGGCGCGAGTGCTGGCGCTCCACGGCACGGGGACGCCACTGGGCGACCCCATCGAGACCGGAGGGCTGGTCGCGGCGCGCGCCCATCCCCGCCGCGGCGGACGAGTCGCCGCCCTCCCCGCGACGGTCGCCTCGGCCAAGTCGTCGGTCGGACACACCGAGGGCTCGGCTGGCCTGCACGGCCTCGCCTTTGCCTTGGCGGCCCTGCAGCGGCGCGCCGCGCCGGTGGCTGCGCTCCTGTGCGTGCTCAACCCGCACGTCTCCGCGTCGCTGGAACCGTCGTTCGTCGGCGGGGCGACTCGCGCGCCCGTGGCGATGGCCCGGACGCAGGCGCCCCTGGCGGTCGCAGAGTCCCGAGCTGCCGGCCGGCCGAGTCCGCTCGTCTCGGGCGCCAGCGCGTTCGGCATGTCGGGCGTGAACGCGCATGCCATGATCAGCGTCGATGAGCGCAACCCGTGTTCCACCAACGTCCCGTCCGCGCTCGCGTGGCAGCGCGCCAGGTTTTGGCCCGCACCCCGCGCGCATCCGCTGGCGGCGCGCTCGCCTGGCGGCGCGCTCGTCGTCGCCGATCTGCGCGCCGCCGGGCTGGCGTTCCTGCACGACCACCGGGTGCAGGGGGTGCCCATCCTGCCCGGCGCGGCGATGCTCGAGGCCATCGGTGTCGGCGCCGCGACGTTGCGGGCCGAAGTCGGCCCCAACTCTTGCTCCCCGGGACTCCTTGGCGTCGTCATCCCTGCGCCGCTCCCCTTGGCAGACGCAGACGGCGACGCGTATCCCCTCGTGCTCGAGTGCAGAACGGAGGCCTCTACCGGACGCGTCTCGCTTCGCAGCGCGGACGGACGCGGCGGAGGGGCCGTGCACGCGGTCTGCACGATCGCGGCAATCCTGACCGGTCTGAAACCGGGCCTCGACTCGTCTGCTTCGAGCGCCCGCGCCCTCGCCGCCCTTTGTTCCCCATCGCCCGCGCAGCCCCGCGTCGACGTGCTGGCCGCCACCGCGCCGCCCCGCGTCCAGCCGCTGCTGGGATCCGGATGGCGATGGCACCCGGCCGCGGCGGACGCTTCGCTGCACCTCGGCCCGGCGACGGGCGACGTCGACGGCGCCGCTGACGGCCAGACCCGGGTGGTCGCCGGCGCGGCTGCCGTCGTGGGCGACGGTTCCGCGAGCGAGCCGATCGACGTTTCGAGCGACTCGTGGACTGCCGTCTCCCGCGCGCCGATGCTGGCCAACGGGACCGTGCTGACGCGCCACTTTTCCTGGGGGGCAGGCGTCGGCGACCCCTCGGCCGGCCGAGGTCTCCGCAGCGTCTCAGACCTCTGCGCCCGCGTCGTCCGCGGCCTGCCCAAATCCGCTTCGACGCAGAACGACGTTGCGTACCGGGTGCGTTGGATCGCCGAGGGGGTCGCCGCGGGAATTGCCGCCGCGGCGCTCGAGCTGCGACCGGACACACCGCTCGAGGCGACCTTTGCCGACTTGCCGACGGGTGCCGACCGGAGCATCGCGCTCCGCATCCGAACGTCCGACGGCGCCGCTGCCGACGCTCCGAGACACCTCGTCGAGGCGTTCCGGTCCGGCACCAAGCTGCGCCGCGTCGCAATCCGCGCCCTCGGAGCCCCGCCGGGCTCGGGAGGCGTCGGGGGCGGCCCGAACGGGGCCGAGGCGGGTCGACGCGACGTGGTCGGCGGAACCGCGGCTGCGGCCGCGGCGGCTTCGTTGCGGGTCGCGGAGAGGGAGATGCCGACTATGCGCGGAGAAGTCGAGTACTGTGGGGTCTGCGACCGCCGCGACATCCCCCCCTCCGCCTCGGACGGTCACGGCTGCACGCTGGAGGCTGGGGTCTGGTCTCGCCCGCGGCTTGCGAGGGCGGTCGTCGCCGCGGGGAAGACGTCCGCGCCGCAGACCGCTCCGCGACTGGAGCGGTTGCTGGGGAACGTCGCGCACGTCACCGGCGGCCTCGGCGCGCTCGGGTCCCTGGCGGCGGCGTGGATCGCAGGCGACGCTCCCGCCACGCGGATCGTCCTTTCTGGCCGGACCGGCCGCGCCTCAGGCGATCCGGACCTCGGCGCGCTCTCGACGGTCTCCTTTGCGTGGGTGCGCGCGACGGCTCTGGACGCGGCAGCGGCCGCGGACGTCGCGGACCGCCCGGTCGCCTCTTCCCTGCTGCATGCCGGCGCCGCGCTCGACGCTCGCACGCTCGCTCAGGCTTCGCCCGCGGCGCTGAGGCTCGAGTGGGGCGGCAAGGCGGTCGGCGGCCGCGCGCTGACTTCGCGCGCGCACGAGCCTCTGCGCGTCGCCGCACTCTTCTCCTCGCTCGCCGCCTGGGCGGGCGCGCCCTCGCAGGCCGGCTACGCGGCCGCCAACGCCGCGCTCGAGTGCCTCTCGGCGCGGCTCGCGAGGGCCGGGCTCCCGGCCGCCGCCGTGAGGTGGGGCAACTGGGGAGGTGCCGGCATGGCGGTCCGCGCCGACGGGTTTGCGGCGAGGATGAGGACGATGGGTCTGGGTCTGCTGCGCCCCAGCGACGGCCTTTGCGAGCTGGAGCGGTCGCTGGGCGACCAAGGGCTCGTCGACGGCCTCGGGCTCGTCAACGTCTTTCGCTGGGACGTCGTGCGCAGGGGCCTCGGGCGCGGTGCGATCCCCGTGATGCTCGAGGCAGTCGTCGGTGACGTCGCGACGGCCGATGGGGGACGGGCGTCCGCACCCCCTCGTCGCCGCGGACCCGCGCAAAAGGCGAGGTCCGCCACGAGGGCGTCAGCCGAGCCCCCCCACGGCGTGGACACGCTCGCTTTGGTGCTGTCCTCGATCGCCGCGCTTGGCGGCACCGCTGAGCTCGACACGCCGCTCATGGAGGCTGGGTTAGACAGCCTCGGCACCACGCAGCTGCTAGCCAAGCTCGCAGAGACGACAGGGGTCGTCCTCAGCCCCACCGCGCCGTTCGACTACCCCACCCCAAAGGACCTGGCTCGCCACCTCGCGGAGGAGATGGTGGATCGCGGCGAGGCACGAAGCGGTGGAGAGGACGACGCCGGCCGCGGCGGGGCAAAATGTGCAGGGGAGGAGGATGCGAACACCGAGGGGTCGGAATGCGCAGAGCCCGGCCTCGACCTCTGCGACGACGAAGAGTGCGGCCTCGACCTCTGCAACGGCCGCGGCGAGCCCCGCCCGAGGGGTTCTCCAACGCTCCGCGTCATCGGGGCCGCGATGCGGCCCGTCGCGGTGCTGGCGCTCGCCGCCTCGACGCCTGTCGCGACCGCTCGAGCGCCTCCGCCCGGTCGCTTTCGCTCCGGTGCCGTCCCACTGCGGCTCTCGGCCGCTGCCCTGGCGGCGGCCGACGTCCAGCGGACCATCCCGCTGGAGCGGTGGGACGCGGACGCCAGGTACGCGCCGCTCCCCGCGCCGGGCAAGGTGGCGTTCCGTCACGGGGGATTTCTGGAGCGCCTGGACGAGTTTGACGTCGAGATGGCGCGCATGACCGCGCGCGAGGCCGCGCTCGTGGACCCCCAGACGCGCGTGCTCCTGGAGCTCTGCGCCAAGGCGCTGCGCGCCGCGGGGCGGCTCGACGGCGACGGGGCGGCCGCCTCGGGCGCCGCACTCCCGACGGCCACGTTCGTGGGCGTCATGCACGTCGAGCACCTCGTGGCCGCCTCCCGCGTCGGCCGCCCCGTTTCCGCGGCGCTCGTGACGGGCAACGGCATGGAGTTCATGGCCGGGCGGATCGCGTACGCATTCGACCTGCGCGGCCCCTGCGCCGCGACGCACACGGCCTGCTCGTCCAGCTTGGTGGCGCTCCACCACGGCAAGACGGCGCTGGAGGCGCGGGAGGTCGATGGGGCGCTGGCCGCCGGCGTCCTGGCCCAGCTGCTCGAGGCCACGGCAGCGGGCATCTCCTGCCTAGGCGCCCTCTCCCCCCAGGGTCGCTGCCTGTCCCTAGACGCGGCCGCGGACGGCTACGGGCGGACGGAGGCAGGACTCGTAGCCTTTGTGGGCGACGCGGACGGCCGAGGGTGCTCCCGCTCGCCCGTCGCGCTCCTGCTCGGCTCGGCGATCAACCAGGATGGGCGCGCCAGCTCGCTGACCGCCCCCAGCGGCCCCGCCCAGAGGGCCCTGGTCGCCGCCGCGCTGCGCAGCGCCGGCGCGGCGGCTCGCAAGATTCGCTTCGTCGCCGCGCACGCGACCGGAACTCCGCTCGGCGACCCCATCGAGGCCGGCGCGCTGCTGGGGCTGCTCGCGGGCGGCAGCGCTGGGCGGGGTTTCGGGACACTCTCGATCGCCGCCTCCAAGGGCACCTTTGGGCACGCCGAGGGGGCGGCCGGGCTCCTCGGCGCGTTCTACGCGGTGATGCGACTGGAGATGGCCGTCGCTCCACCGATCTCCTCGCTGCGGTCGCTCAACCCGTACGTCGCGACGGCGTTCGAGGGCAAGGGACCCCCCACGGCCCGTTGTCTGGCCCCGCGGCAGGCCGCCCCGGCGGCCGCGCAGGCGGACCATCTGGCGGGGACGAGCTCGCTCGGCATGTCCGGCACGAACGCGCACGCGCTGTTCGGCAGGGGCGGCTGCCCCGGCGACGCCGCCGCTTCCTCCACCGCCCCTTTGCCGCCCTGGCGCCGGGCGTCGGTGCAAGCGTCCGTGCCGCTCCTGCGGCTCGGCCGCTCGGTCGTCGTCGCGTTCTCGGCGTCCCGCGCCCGGTCGGTTCGGTTTGCGCTCCCAGACCTCGCGACGGCGCCCTTTGCTGCGTTCCTGCTCGACCACCGCGTTCAGGGGGCGGCCATCCTGCCAGGCTCTGCGGGCCTCGAGGCCTTTGCGGCAGCGGCCGAGGCGCTCGGCTGGGGCGAGGGCGGCGAGCGGTTTGGCGGCGCGCTGCGCAAGTGGAGCATCACGGGTGCAGTGGACCTTGCTGGATCCCCTCGCGGGACGCTCGCGACGACGCTCGACCCCTCGACCGGCGAGCTCCAGCTCGTCGAGGAGTCGCGCGGCCCGAGGCGCCGGGGAGCCGGCGGAGCGATCAGGGCCACCGCGGCCGTCTGCCGCCTCGGCCGGTCCGAGGCAAGGGAAGGAGGCGGAGAGCCGTTCCATGTTTTGACGACGAGCGCCCGCGCGGCGCTCGGACCGCTGCTTCCGTCGGCGACGCGCTCCCCACCTCCGGCCGTCGGAAGCGTGGCTCTGCCCTCTGCGACGGCCGAGGCGGGGGGGTGGATCGCCCACCCCGCGGCGACGGACGCCGCGCTGCACCTCGCAGCGGTAACGGGACGACCGGGCGCTGCCGCCAGCGGCCGCACCGCGGTGCCCGTCGGCGCGCCCGTGGCTTGCGTCCGTCCCTCGGCGGCGCTGCCCGGAGCGCGCGGTTCGGCGTTCGCCAGCGCCGGGGGCTCGCCCGGCCGAGCGGCCAGCTCGAGGCGCACAGGTCCGGCGATCCTCTCGATCATGAGCTGGAGCGAAGACGATTTTCGGTCCGTTCGCGTGCCCGAGCTGCAGACGGCCTTTGCCACCCTCGGCGTGCGGGCCGCGTCCCCGGCTGTTGCGGCGGCCGACGCTCGTCTGGCCTATCTCGAGGAGCTTTGGGCCGACGAGCCGGACGACGAGGACGGCCCCGACATGCCCCCGGCGCGCATCGATTCCGAACGTCTGCTCGTCGCCCCGGCGCGAAACGTCGTCCCCGCCGCGCTGCTGCAGGCGCTGCAGGCCGGACCCAAGGCAGCTGCCTGGCGAACTACGTCGGACGCCCCCGGAGCGTTGCCTGCGCCCTCGCCCGGGCCTTCAGGTTCCTTCGCGGGCGACGACGCGCTGCTCCGAGTGGTGGCGCACGAAAGCGGTGCCCCGCGGGGGCGGTTTGCGGTCGCGTACGAGGACGCCCGAGCCCCGGGCGCCGGAAGCCGCCCTGCCTCGGAGCTCGTCCTGGCCGAAGCGGGCCGCGGACTCGACGAGTTTGGCCGGGCGTCGTCCGGACGCGCGGCGTTGCGCCGCGTGATCGTGCGGTCTCCGAGACGCCTCCCTTCGGACCCCGCGCTTTTGCGCGGCGCCCTGCGCCCTCGGCCTCGCGGGTCCGTCTCGTCCCTCGAGTGGGTTCCCACCGGCTCGGGCACCCTGCGTCGGACGCACGTGCGGGTGCGGGTGGCTGCGGTCGGGCTAAACTTTCGCGACCTGCTCAATGTGTTGGGCATGTACCCCGGTGATCCCGGCGAGCCAGGCGGCGACGTCGCAGGCGTCGTGGCGGCGGTCCCAGAGGGGGCCTCGCACTCGCTCCTCGTCGGCGCGCGGGTGTTCGGCCTGGCGCCTGGCTGCCTCGGGACCGAGGTCGACGCCCCCGCGGACCTGCTGCGGCCCTCGCCGCCGGGCGTGGACGACGCCACGCTCGCGAGCCTTCCGACCGCGTTCGTGACCGTCCACGCAGCCTTTGCGCACGCCGCGGGCGCCGGGCGGCCGGGCGCCGGCGGACGGCCCCTCACCGCATTGGTGCACGCCGCCACGGGCGGCGTCGGGCTCGTGGCCGTCGGCGCCGCGCGCATGATGGGGTTTACCGTCGTCGCGACGGCCGGGAGTACAGGAAAGAGGCACGGTCTGCGCGGCGATGGCGTCCTGGCCGCGCTGGACTCGCGCAACCTGCGCTTTGCGGAGGACGTCGTCGTCCTCGGGGGAGGAGCGGAGGCGAGGCCGCCCTCCCCGATCTCCACGCCGTCCGTCGTGCTCAACTCGCTGTCTTCTCCCGGCTTTGTCGCCGCGTCGCTCGCGGTGCTGCGCCCCGGCGGCGCCTTTGTGGAGATTGGCAAGCGCGACGTCTGGTCGCCGCGGCGCGTGGCCGCGGAGCGTCCGGACGTGTCCTACCACCTGCTGGCGATCGACCTCTTGCCAGGCGAGGCGCTCGGGCGAGCCATGGACGCCCTGCAGGCGAGCGTCGCCGAGGGCCGCGTTCCTGCGCTGCCGCGGCGCGAGTTTGCGCTGGCCGACGCGACCGCGGCCCTGCGGTCCTTTGGTGGGGCTTCGGCGGTCGGCAAGGCCGTGATTCGGATGGAGCGCGCGACGGTGCGCGCGGCGGTTGGCGACGGAGCGGAGGCCAGGACGAGGGATGGCACAGACGTTGGCGGAAGAGGGGAGGCCAGGGAGAGGGGCGGCGCGGCGTCCTGCGGCGGCCGCCTCGCCGCCAGCGCCGCTTCCGATGCCACTCGACGCTCTTCCGCGATCGATGTCCTCGGCGGCACCGGCGGCATCGGCCTGGCGTTCGCCGCCGTCGCGCTCGCCCAGCTGGCGACCCCGTCGATCCGCCTGGGCGGGCGGACGGGGCGGGCACGCGGGCCGGTCGCCTCGGGCGTTCTCCTCGCGAGCGGATGCGCGACGTTTGCCGTCGAGGACGCGCTGGCAGAGCTCCCTGACGCCCTCCCGCTGCCGTCCTTGCTAGTGCACGCGTCCGGAGTGCTAGCGGACGCCACGCTCGGGAACGCGTCGCCGGGCTTGCTGCGCGCGGCTACGGCCGTCAAGACCCGCGCGCTGGCGCGCTTTGGCGCGCTAGCCTTCCCCCTCGCGGGCGCGGTGGCGCTCTCATCTGCCGCTTCGGTCCTCGGCGCGCCCGGCCAGGCCGCCTACGCCGCCGCCAACGCCGCCCTGGAGCGGGCGGCCCGGGCGCAGGCCGCGGCCGGCAGGCCCTCGGCCGCGGTGGCCTTTGGCGGCTGGGCCCTCGGCATGGCGGACGCCGAGGCGGTTCGCGCGCGGTCCACCCGGTCGGGCCTTGGGTTCCTGGAGCCGGCGCAGGGGCTTCGCGCGCTGGTGGTCGCGCTGAGCGCAGGCGGCGGCGATCTTCCAGCCTCCGCGGCGCTCGCGGCCGACTGGGCCGTCGTCGCGGGCCGCGATCCCGCGCCGTACTTGGCAGAGCTGGTCGAGAGGCTGGACGAGACGGAACGGACGGGCGGAGGGAGCGGCGGGCGAGCGATCGCCGCCCCGGTCGGCGGGGACCGCGGGCGAGCGGGCGTCGGCGCCCGTCGGGGCCGCGGCCGGCAGCGCCGCGGCGCCCGAGAGACGGCCGGCGTCTCGCATCCAGAGAAGCTCGCCTCCTCACGTCGCTCCGCAGACCCTGCGGCGTGGGCGCGCTCGGTGGTCGATGCGGCGCTCGCGTCGGTGCTCGGGGACCGGGCCCGCGCCCTGGACGGTCGCGCCCCACTGCTCGCGGCCGGCCTCGACTCGCTCGGCGTCGTCGAGCTGCAGTCTGCTCTCGCGACGACGACCGGCCTCGAGCTCCCCGCCACGATCGTCCTCGACTTTCCCACCGCGGACGAGCTGGTCGGGTACCTGGCCGGGGTGAGCCCCGCCGAAGCTGAGAGAGGCGGCGGTGGCGACTTTGACGCCCGCGGCCCGCAAAGGCCTACCAGCAGCGCGGGAGCGGCGACGTCGACGGCGGTGCAAACGTCGAGAACGACTCGGCGCTCTCGTCCCGCCAGAGCCGCGGCCGGTCGGACCGAGGACGCCCTCGACCTGGTGCGCTCTGCGCTCGCTTCGGTGCTGCCCGCCCTCGCCGGCGCCGACCCGGCCACCCCGCTCATGGCGTCTGGGTTGGACTCGCTGGGCGTCGTCGAGCTCCGCGCGGCGCTCGAGAGCGCCACGGGCGTCGAGCTCCCGGCCACCTTTGCTCTCGACTACCCGAGCGCCGCGGACATGGCTCGGGCGCTGGCGGCGGCGCTGGGTGAGCGCACCGGTTCTCGCGCGGGGGAGGCGTTGAACTCCTCGTCGGACGCAGTCACTGCCGCCCGCAGATCGAAGCCGTCGAGCTCCTCGTCGGACGCGGGGTCTCCTGCTTTCTCCTCGTCGTCGGGCGACTCGAACGAAGGGTTCACGCCCCCCTCCTGGTCGCTTCGCTCGGTTTCGCGTTTGGTCGACTTCTCCGTCCCGATGCGCCGGCCGATCCGCCTCGGCCCGGTCGCGTCTCGACTGCCTCGCCTAGCGCCCGACTGCCCGGCGCCCGTCCCGCTCTCCCGCTGGGACGTCGACTCGTATACCTGCTCCCCTCCAAACCTTCCGCTCGAGTCGCGCTTCGGCAGCTTTGTCGACGACGTCGACCTCTTCGACGCGGGTGCGTTCGACCTCAGGCGCGCCGAGGTCGACGTCATGGACCCTCAGCAGAGGCTGCTGCTCGAGCTCTCGGGCGAGGCGCTCCTGGGGATGGCCGGGTCCCGATTCCTCTCCGCGCTCCCCGCTTCCTCCGCCAGCGCTGGGCTCGACGTGTGCTCGTTCGTAGGCATCGGTCCGGCCGACTACCTCTCGCTCACGACCGCGGCGCCCATGACGCCCTATTTCGCGACAGGCGGCGCGTCTTCGGTCGCGGCCGGCAGGCTCGCGTTCGTCTTCGACCTGGCCGGCGCCTCGGCCGCGATCGACACGGCCTGCTCGTCGTCGCTGGTCGCGCTCGGTGCGGCGGCACACGAGCTCTGGGGCCGCGTCTCTTCCGCCGGCCTTGCCGCGGGCGCCTCTGTCACGCTGGCGCCCCACAAGACGGCGGCGTTCCGCTCGGCGGGCATGCTCTCGCCGGACGGCCGCTGCAAGACGCTCGACGCCGCCGCGGACGGCTACGTGCGGGCGGAGGCGATCGTGGTCGTGGCGATGGCCGCAGACGAGAGCGCTTGCGGCGGGTCGTCCGGCGCTCCCGCCCTCTTGCTGGCCGTCGCCGTCGGCCAGGACGGCAGGAGCGGCAGCCTCACAGCACCGAGAGGCCCGAGCCAGAGTGCGACGATCGCCGCCGCGACGGGCGACGCGGCGGCGATCGTCGAGGCTGCCTCGGTACGCCTTCGGTCGCTGGAGATGCACGGCACTGGGACCGCGCTGGGGGACCCCATCGAGGTGGCCGCCGCCGCGCAGGCGCTGGGGCGCTCGTCGGCGGGCGCCCCGCTGGCATTTGCGGCCGCCAAGGCGTCCTTTGGCCACGCCGAGACGGCGGCTGGCATGCTCGGGGTCGCGCGCGCGATGGAATCGATCGAGCACCGAACTGCTGTCCCGCTCGGCGTCGTGCTGCGGCGCGTCAATCCGATGGTCGCCGATGCGCTCCGAAAGGCAGACGAGCGTGGCCTGCGGGCGGTCGTCTCCAGGGAGGCTGCGGGCGCCGCGGAGGTCGGGTGCGACGGCGATGTCCGGCCCGCCGGCGTCTCGGCGTTTGCGTTTCAGGGCACCAACGCGCACGCGGTTTTGTGCGCCCGAGCGCCCGATGCCAACGAAGCCGCCGCGGCTGGGCTCTCCACTGCGCTGCCTTGGCGGCGCGGGAACTTTTGGGCGCACGAGAGGCTTCGTCCGTTGGTTCGCTCGGTCGCGTTCAACGGAAGCGGTTCCGAGGCGGCATTCTCCCTCCGGCCCTCGGCGCGTTTCCGGACGCTGCTCCGACAGCCCGCGGGCAGACCCTTCGGCCTCCTGGCACAATGGGCGGCCGTCGAGGCGATGCTGGAGACGGCCGCGGCGCTGCTGGAGGCGTCGTGCGGCTTTGCTCTGCTGGCGCTCGCGCTGTCGAGCCGATCGGTCGAAGTTTCTGGCGATGGAGCGTTGGCGATCGCGGCGCGGATGCGCGCCGAGGGGGAGGGCTGCGAGCTGCGCCTGGCGGCCGGCGAGGACGAGGTCGCGACGTGCATGCTGGGGAGGGCGGCCGGGCGCGACGAGCGGCGGGGCGTGGCAGCAGAAGCGGCCCCAGCCGCAAAGTGGGCGCCTCTGTTCCCTCGCACATGCCGTCGCCACGTATCGCACGCCTCGCTGGCCCCGACCGCCCAGGCGCGCGAGGAGGGGTGGGTCTCGCCGCCAGGCGCTCTGGACGCGGCCGCTGCGCTGGGGGCCGAAGGCTGCGGCGCTGGTCGCGGCGCCGGTCGCGGCGTGGCGCCCGATGTGCGCGTCTCCCTCGTCGCGGCCGACTGCCTCTTCGTCTCCGAGTCGTCGGAGGAGCACGCGCGCTCGACGGCCGAGGCGCAGCCCGCGAAGCGCCTCTGCACGGCCGCCAGCCTGTCCGTCCGCGGGGCGACGTATGTTCGCGCTCGACGCGGGCCGGCGACCATGCCGTGGAGGCACGAACTGACTTGGCCCGCCGAGGAGGCGCTCTGCGGGGGCTCGGCCGCAGCGCGCGCGACCGCTTCGCGTGCGCCCGCCCGCTGGTTGCTCTTCGGCTCAGACCTGTCGCTGATCTCCAAGCTGGTCCGGAGCGACGCCACGGACGCCCCACGCGTCCTGCGCTGCTCGTGGATGCGAGGAAAGGAGGTCGACGGGCGACGTGTCGTGCGACTGGGTTCTGCGACGCACACGGCCGCCCTCCTGCGCTCGTGCTGCGCCTCGCTCGCCTTGCTCGGCCCCGGTCGCGACGAGGTCGGCGGCGCAGCGTCGGACTCGCCTCTCGGAGACCCCCTTGCCGCGTCCCTCGTCGAGGTGCACGCGGCTTTGGCCGTTGAGAACGCGCGACGAGAGGCGCAGCGCGCGCCAGCCGTTCGGGCGGTTCCCGTCACGCTGGGGCGCTCGAACGTCGCGTCCTTGCCCTGCGCCGCGGCGTCCTGCGACGGGTCTGCCGCCGCGGCGCTCCTGGGAGCGCATGCCGCGCTGAGGCACGAGCGTCCCGCAGGGTGGGCTCCCGCGATCGATTTGGACCCCTTGGCGAGCGCGGGGGCGTTCCGGTCGGCCGCCGAGCTCGAAGGGGCTCTGGCAGCCCCGCTCACCTCCTCTCTCGCCGTCCGGGCGGGCATCCTGCGCGCCGAAAGGCTGGTGGTGGCCTCCAGCCGACCACTCGTCGACCCCGGCTTCCGTTTGGGATTCGGCGTCGACGGCGGCTTGGTCACTGCTTCGAGCCCGGCCCCCCGGCCGGTGTTTCTGTCGCTGGGCGGAACGTCGGGGCTGGGTCTCGCGGCCGCGAGGCGGGCCCTCGAGACGAGAGCGGCCGACGCGGTCGCGCTCGCATCGCGGGGCGGACGGGTCGACCTCGCGACGATGAGGTCTCTGGTCGACGCAGGCGGGGATGCGGGGCCTAGGGCGAGCGCGCGCCGCGCCCCCGTCGTGCTCGTGTGCGCCGCCGACGTTGCGGATCCGAAGAGCTGCCGTGACGTCGTGGACCGCGTCTCCCGGTGGGTCGCCTGCGGCTTCGCGAGCGGCTCGCGGCGGCGCCTCGTGCTCTTCGACGTCTTCCACGCTGCTGGCGTGGCGTCGCACGCGCCGTGCGAAGACTTCGCCGCGGAAGAGTTTGGCCGCGTCGTCGGACCCAAGGTCGGGCCCGTCCGCGCGGCGCTCAGCCTCGCGTCTTTGCCGCCGCTGCCGCTCCGCTCCGCGGCCATGGCGTCGTCGACCGCGGCCGCCTGGGGCCAGCAGGGCTCCGCGGCCTACGGCGCGGGCAATCTCGTGCTACGCGAGGCCGCCGGCGCGCTCGCCGCCGCGGGCGTCCCGGCCGCCGCCCCTGCGCTCGGGCCCGTGGGCGGCGGCGGGGGCATGGCCGGCGGGCTCGCGGAAAGCATGCGCGCCGTGGGCCTCGGGGCGATGGACGCGGAGAGGGTGGTGGACGAGATCGCAAGGCAGGCGGCCATCGGCGTGGGTGGGAGCACGGTGATCGCCCCTTTGGACGTCTCCACCTTTGTCTCGGTCAACTGCGCGCGACGCCCGTGGGGGCTCTTGCAGGGGGTCGGGGCGCTGGGCGAGGGAATCGGGCGCGTGGAGGCCGCAGGAGCGATCGTCCTTGAACAAAACAGCCTCTCGAGGAATAAGGATCGCTCGCGCGGTACTGAGATCCAGAGCAGCCTCCCCAACGCCGGAAGCGGCCGTCCCGTCAGCGAGGGCCGCCTCGACGCCGAAAGCGGCCGCCCCGGCGGTGGAAACGGCCGCCCCGTCGCACTGTGCGGATTTCCTCTCCCATCCTTGGACTCTGTGGTCTCTTCGGTCGCTCGAGCGGTCGAAGAGGTGCTCGGCACAGGGTCGATCGATGCCGAGGGCGACCTCGCGCCTGGCGCCCTCGACAGCCTCTCGGCTGTCGAGCTGGCTTCCCGGGTTGGAGGCGCGCTGGGCGTGCAGCTGCCCGCGACCGTCGGATATGACTACCCGAGCACCCGCAAGCTCGGCGCCCACGTGTTCGAGCTGCTGCAGCGAGCGCGCGGGGACGCCGGAGCCGGCCGAGACGGGGGCGACTGTGGAGATGCAGAGCAGGTCGACAGCGAGGGCGAAGAGGGGGGTCCAGGACGCTTGGGTGACCGCGCCGAATCCCCTCGCGCCGCCCTCGCTTCGGCCGCTCATCCAGTCTCGCTTCAGGTCTTCCTCGCGCCTGTGTCGCGACCGTCGTCACCGCCTTCGCGACGCCGGACAGACGCCTCGCAGGTCGTCCCCCTGTCGCGGTGGGACCTGGCCGCGGTCGAGTCGGGCTGGCGCGGAGGGACGCTGCCTCCTCCGCGATTCGCGTGCTTTGTGGATGCCATCGACGAGTTTGATGTCGGTTTGTTCGGTCTGTCGGACGCCGAGGCAGTGCTCTCGGATCCGCAGCAGAGGCTGGTCCTGGAGCTCGCCGCTCGGGCGGCGCTGGTGCAGTCCGCACCTCTGCGCTCGCCGGCGTCGCCGGAACGTGCCGCCGTCTTTGTGGGCATCCAGCAGCAAGAGTACGGCTTGCATTTCGGTGCCCGACTGAGCAGGGCACGGCCGGGGTACCCGCCGCCACCGCACGCGGCCACGGGCTCTGCTTTTTCCGTGTCGGCAGGCCGCGTCGCCTTTGCCTTCGATTGGGGCGGGCCCGCTGTCGCCGTGGACACGGCCTGCAGCAGCGCGCTGACCGCCACCTCGCTCGCAGCCGCCCGGCTTCGCGAGCGACCCGCCGTCGCGCTCGCCGCCGCGGTCAACCTCCTGCTCGAACCGCGGACGTCGGCGGCCGCGCACGCCGCGCGCATGCTCTGCATGGACGGACGCTGCAAGGCGCTGGACGCCGCCGCGGACGGCTATGCGC
The DNA here is from genome assembly GCA_003612995.1 of Prototheca bovis. Taxonomy (NCBI): domain Eukaryota; kingdom Viridiplantae; phylum Chlorophyta; class Trebouxiophyceae; order Chlorellales; family Chlorellaceae; genus Prototheca; species Prototheca bovis. The sequence goes on along the minus strand of PGFX01000221.1, from coordinate 16,585 downwards.
GCGCCGAGGCGGTCGCCGGCGTGGCGCTGCGGTCGGACGTGGACCAGAGCGCGGACGGGAGCGGGGAACTGGCCGCCGGCCCCGACTTCTCGCCGCCCACGCTTCCCCACGTCCTGCTCGCGGCCGCCGTCGGCCAGGACGGGCGGTCCTCCAGCCTCACGGCGCCCAGCGGGCCGGCCCAGCGTCGGGTGCTTGCCGAGGCCCGCGAGGTCGCCTCGGCGACTCCCGAAGACATGACCGCGCTCGAGATGCACGGCACTGGGACGCCGCTGGGCGACCCCATCGAGATCGGCGCCGCCGAGGCGGAGCTCGGCTCCGGACGGGCGCCTCGACGCTTCCTTGTCGCATCCGGCGCCAAGACGAGGCGCGGCCACGCCGAGCCCGCGGCCGGGGTTCTCGGCCTCCTCGCCGCGTGCGCGACGCTCGACCAGTGCACCCGCCTGCCGATCCCGTCGCTCCGGACGCTCAACCCGCTCGTGCGCTCCGCGCTCGACGCCGCCTGCCGGGGCGACCGCAGGCGCTGGGCGGTCGCCCGCTCGGGCTCTTCTCCGCTGCCCCTCGCCGGAGACGCTCGCCGGTCGCTCGCCGGCGTCTCGGCGTTTGCATTCCAGGGCACCAACGCGCATGCCATTGTGCGCCACGCGGGTCGCGCGGGAGGACAGATCGCCGCGCCCGAGCTTCCGCTGCGGAGGGAGCGCTGCTGGTACGACCCCCCCCCGCGGCTCTTCGCAGGTGCCGCCGTCGCCGCCGCGTCCGGCTCCGTGCGAGTCGAGGCCGACCTGGGGACGCAATCGCTTGCGTTCCTGCGCGACCACCGCGTCGCGGGGCGCGCCCTCTGCCCCGCCGCCGCGCTGCTGGAGGCGTCCCTGGCGGTCGTCGGGGCCAGCAGGGCAACGGCATGTGGCGACTGGACCGTCGCCGCCTCGCGCGCCGCCATCGTGCGATCGCTCGGGCTGGTCGCTGGCGCGTCTTCAACGTTGGTCGTCGACGTCAGCTCCGCCAGGGGTTCCGTCTCCGTGTGGTCGCGCAACGCCCACGACGGAGGGGGGAAAGGGGCTTCGCGTTCCGTCCACCTCGACGCGTCGATCGCGCGAGTGCCGCAGCGTGCCCAGCGCTGCGGGCACGGTCCGGCGCTTTTCTCTCTCCTCGGCCGTCTCTTGGAGCGCCTTACCACCTCCTCGGCCCGGGCGCTGCGAGAGGTCGCGCCTGCGCTCGCCTCTGCTGCGCGAGGAGGGGGGGCACGTGGGGCTCGCGCGGTCGCCTGCACAGAGCCGTCCCGCGGCTCGACGGCGCAGCCAGACTCGTTCGCCGCCGCGCACCCCGCAGAAGCGGACGCCTCGACGCACGTCCTGGCGGCTTTCGCGCCTCGCCGGGGCGGCGAGGCGCTGCGCATTCCTGTGGGGGTCGAGGCGTTCGGCGGCGTGGCGGACGGGGCTCGGCCGTCGCGACGCTGGGTCTCCGCTGAGGCCGACGTCGCCACGACGCGCTTCGACTCTGGAGATCGCGCGTCCGCGAGCGTCAAGCGCTCCGCGGGCGCCGAGCTCGTGGGGTGGACGCTGGCCCGCGCCGGGTCGGCCGCGCGCAGCGAGGCTGGTGGGACAACGGTCGATGCAGGTGCGCAAGCCCGCAGCGGAGACGAGAGGGCCGCCCTGTCGGCCAGCGCAAACTCGGCGCTAAAGGCGCTCCCCACGCCGGAAGATTCGCCGTTCGAGGCGCTGGCGGCCGAGGTCCGCTCGGCTGCGGCCTCGCTCCTGCGCACGTCGGCCGACTCGGTGCCGCGCTCGGAACCGCTCGTGTCGATGGGGCTCGACTCGCTGCTCGCCGTCGAGCTGCGCGACGCGCTCGTCGCGCGCGTCGGCGCCGACCTGCCGGCCACCGTCGCCTTTGACCACCCCACCGTGGACGCCATCGCCGGCGCCCTCGAGGGGCTGGGCGTCGCGGCGCCATGGCGGGCTGCTCGGGGCGGGCGGGGAGAGGCGGCAGAGGCGGAGGCGGCGAGCGCCGAGTCGCACCTGCCCAAGCCCACTCCGGTTCTGCGGCGGGAGACGGCTCCCGACGCCTCCGTTGCCGCTGGCGAGGCCGCGAGCGGCCCGCGCGTTCCCGACGACGCCCCGCCCCTCGCCTATGGGGGGCTCTCGCCCCGCAGCGCTTCGTCCGTGCGCCCTTTCGCATCGGGTCCCCCGCTCTCCGTCGCGATCGTCGCCACCAGCCTGCGCGTCCCGCGCCGGTCTCCCAGGAGCTGCCTCTCGGGCGACCTCGCGAGCCTGCTGGCGTCGGGCGAGGACGTCCAGACGCCCGCGCCCTTTGCGAGGTGGGACGCGGACGCGCCTGCCGAGGGCGAGCCCGCCTTTTCGCCCGGGCGCACACCCCGTTTTTTCCCGCGTCTGGCGGGGTGGCTTCCCGGCCTGGACCTCTTCGACGCCGTCGCGCTGCGTGCGAGCCCAGGCGAGGCCTTGGCGTGCGACCCCCAGTGCCGCCTGCTGCTGGAGGAGGGCGCGACGGCGCTCGCGCTCGCCGACGCGGGGGCTTTTCCCGGCCGCGCTTCCCGCGACACGTTCGTCGGGTGCATGTACCAGGAGTGGCTCGGCGTCCTCGTGCGCACCGCGCAGGCGCCGCCGACGCCTGCAGCCGTGATCGGCAACGGCCCCACCTACCTGGCGGGGCGCCTGGCGTACTCGCTGGCTCTGTCTGGCCCTGCGGTAGCGTTCGACACGGCCTGCTCCAGCTCGCTCGTCGCCCTGCACGCCGCGTCCAACGCGGTGCTCCACGACGGCCTCCGCGGCGCCCTCTGCGGCGGGACCAACGCGCAGCTCGATCGCGCCACGACCGAGAGCGTGGCGCGGCTCGGCGCGCTGTCGTCCGCCGGGCGCTGCCGAGCGCTGGACGCCGCTGCAGACGGCTACGGGCGCTGCGATGCTGTCGTTGCTTTGGTCGTCGATCGGTGGGACGCCGAGGCGGAGGCGCTGCGGCCTCGCCCCCTGGCGCTCATCGCGACGACGAGCGTCAACTCGGACGGCAGGAGCAGCAGCCTCACGGCCCCGCACGGCCCAAGCCAGACGGCGCTCGTCCGGATGGCCCTCGGGGATGCGGTCTCGGAGCTCGGCGTCGCGATCCTCCACGGCACCGGCACGCCGCTGGGCGACCCCATCGAGACGGGAGCCCTGAGGGCGGCCGTGGGGGAGGCAGCCCAAGGCCACAGGCCGGTTCTCCTGTGCGCGCCCAAGGCGTGTTTGGGCCACACCGAGGGAGCTGCCGGGGCTGTCAACGTGCTGGCCGCCGCCCATGGTCTCCTCGCGCGCCTGCAGTTCCCGCAGCCGAGCCTCGCGCACGTCAACGCCCACGTCGCCCCCACCCTGGCAGGCGGGCTCGCGCCAACTCGCCAGGCGAGGGCCCGCGCCGTCTCCGCTCCTCATCTCGTCGCCGGCGCCAGCTCGTTCGGCATGGGCGGAACCAACGCGTTCGCTGCGGTGCGGAGCGGCCCCTCCGCGCGGGGGGGAGCGCCCCTCCCTTCGCGGCCTCGCCCCTGGCAGCACGCCCGCCTCTGGCCCGCGCCCTTCCTGACTGCGCTGCTCCGCCGCGCCGCCCCGTCACCGCCGCGCGCGACGGCGATCGAGATCGCGCTTTCGCACCCTCGCAACGCGTTCCTCCGAGACCACGTCGTGAGGGGCCGCGCGCTGCTGCCCGCCACGGCAACCGCCGACGCGATGGCGGGGGCCGCGGCAGCGCTCCTGGAGGAGAGCGCCTTTGGGAGCGCATCCCAGACGACGCTCGCCCGCATCGCGCTCTCGCACCCCCTGGCTCTGCGGGATTCGGAGCAGGCGCGGTTCGCCCGGGTGCTGGTCGATCTCGCGTCGGGCGGCGCACTGCTGGAGGCGAACGGCAAGCGGATCGCCGCCGGAGATGCAGCCTGCACGAGGGGCGACGGCCGCGTAGCCGACGCGCACGCAGCGTCCCACTCTCCCGTCGCCCGGCTGCTCTGCAGCGCCTCCCCCTCCGAGTCGACGCTGGCCGTCGCGACCGTGGCCCGCAGCCGGTCCGCCGCCGGGCGCGTCCCCGTGGCGGCAGCGGACGCGGCGCTGCACCTCGGCGCCTACGCCGTCGCCTTCCCGGGGCGCGCCGCGCCCGTGCCTGCCGCCGTCGGGGCTGTGTGGGCGTCGTCCAAAGATTGCACTGGAACTCCTGTAGAACTGTCGGCGGCCTCGCACCTCTGCGGCGCTCGCTCGACGGCGACGCTCGTCGGGGCCGCGGGGCCGACGGCGGCCTGCAAGGACGTCGTCGGCAGCGGCCCCGCAGGCGTTCCGGGCCGCGTCGCGGTCGTTCCGCAGGCTGTCGGGAAGGAAACGCGTTCGGCCGGAGAAAGCGGCTACCTGCGAACGCGATGTGTTCTCGACGCGGCCGAGAAGAGTGCGCCTCCGCCGGTCACATTCGTGGTCGAGTGGCAAGCGGGCTCTCCCTCTCCAGCCGGGCATGCCCTGGGCGAGCGGTTCGCGGTCCAGGTGGTCCCTGCCGGGCTCGCCGCGGCGACGTTCGGCGTCCGCGAGACCGATCCTCCAGGGCACCTCGCCGCGTTGCTTGCTCTATGCTCTCGTGCGTCCCTGCGCAGCGGCCCGACTGCGTGCTCGCTTAGCGCGCCCCTGCGCAGCGGCCCGACTGCGTGCTCGCTTAGCGCGCCCCTGCGTTCAGCGACCGCGCCGTCGGCGACCGAGGAAATGTCTCGCGCCCTCGGGGGCATGGACTGGGGCCTCGTACGTGTGGCCGCCACCGAGGCGAGACACGCGTCGTGGGCGCTGTTCGACTGCGACGCTCTCGACGGCCGCTCGGCGGCGTCGGGCAGCGACCCGGACGTCGCGGGTCGCCGCACCCGGGGCCGCACTGAGTTTGAGCCGCTGCTCCTCGAGGCTCGGTTGGGCGGAGAGGGCTTCGCCGCTCCTCGCGGCTCCCGTGCGATCGTGACCGGAGGACTGTCCGGAGTCGGAGCGCTCACGGCGGCCTGGGCGGTCCGCGCGCTCGACGTCCGGGTCGTCCTGGCGAGCAGGTCGGGTCGGGCGGGACCTGGGTCCCGCCTGCCTCGCGACTACGCGGCGCTCTCTTGGAACGCTTCCGTCCGAGGAGACGTGCACGGCGGCCTCGGCGTCTCCCCGATATCGCTTCTCTTCCACGCCAGCGGGACGCTGCGCGACGCGCCGCTGCCGTTCCTGCGCCCATCGGCGCTGCGCGAGGTGCTCGCGCCCAAGGTCGCCGCGACAGACGCTCTGCTGTTCCAGGCCCTCTCCGGCTCGCCCACCGCCGCCGCCGGCCTCTTCTCGTCGCTGGCGTCCTGGATCGGCTCGCCTGGCCAAGCGGCGTACGCAGCCGCAAACGGCGCGCTGTGCGAGATGGCGGACGCCGCCGCGGCGATGGGGATTCGGGCCGCTGCCGTCCGTTGGGGAGCGTGGGCCGAGACGGGCATGGCGGCTCGGGGTGGGGTGGTCGAGCGCGCGCAGAGCGCCGGGCTCGGGGCCGTGCGTCCGTCGACCGGACTCGAGATTCTCGAGGCCGGCGTGCTGGGCTCCCTCGTCGGAGGAGAGGTGCGTGGAGAAACAGGGGGGGGGGGGGGGGGGGGGGGGTGGGGGGGAGGGGGGGGGGGGGGGGGGGGGAGGCGGCAGAAATGGGCAGGTGGGGCAAAGTCGGTTCGCATGCGGATGCGGGCGTTGCTTCCGGCAAAGTCGCTGACCGTTTCGACGAGTTCCACCACGCACAGATCGTCGCAAGTCCGCTCGATTTACACAAGCTGACGGCAGGCATGTCCCGGCCGCCGCCGATCTTCGCAGACGCGCTTCGCGCGCGGCCGAGGGCCGCCCGCTCGGCGAGGGCCGAGCAGCCGTCGCGAGCTCCGCAGCAGGGGGCGGCGACCGCCGAGCGACGCGGGCCTTCGAACGTACCCATCGTGTCGGGTGGACGTTCGGCGCCCCGCCACAGCACACTCTCCGCCCCTTTCCGCAGACCAGATCCGGCTCGCGCGCTCTCTGCTGCTCGCAAGGCGGTCGAGTCGGCACTGGGGCGCCTCCCTCCGGACGACGAGCCGCTCATGTCGGCCGGGCTCGACTCGCTCGGAGCGGTCGAAGTGTCCTCAGAGCTCAAGTGCCGCTTCCCGCTCCTCAACATCGACGAGGCGACGCTCTTGTTCGAGCGCCCTACGATCCGAGCGATCGCAGAGCTCCTGGAGGCGGACGCCGGCGAAATGGCGGGGGGTCGCGCGGTCGCGGATGGGGACCTGGCGGTCGACAGCGAGGCAGCGGATGGTACCTGGGCGAACGGCGAGGATGCAGGCGTCGCCGGTCCGTCGGCTGGCGCGAAGCGAACTCCTGCCGCTACCGAGTCGACCCCGGCCAGAGGCCGCACCGCTCCGCACGGCTCCTCTGCCGAGCGGGCGACCCCCTCCCCGCCCGTTTCTTCCATCTCTCCATCCTCGCGTGCTCTTTCCCCTCGGCCTGCCCTTCCATCGTCTTCCTCGCGCCGTCCGCCACCCCTCTCCTTCTCTGCGCCGTCGCGCACCTCTCTCCCCCTCCAGGTCTCCTCGCCCTCCCCTGCCCCCCTTGCTGCGCGCACGCTGTGCGTCCTGGACGCGACGGCTCTGCTCCCCGGCGTCGAGGTCGACGTCCTTCTGCGGCCCTCGGATCCAGCCGCCTTCGGCGCTCGCTCCGCTGCTGCGCTCGCCGTCCAGCAGCGCGCCCACGCCCGGGTGCTCACGCCCGCGCACGCCTGGGACCCCGACGGCATCGATGCCGCGGTCCTGGCGCAGGCGTCCGCGCGTCCCCCCGGACTGGCGCGCTTCGCCGCGCTGCTGAGGGACGTCGACCTCTTTGACGCGCCCGCGCTGGGGGTGGTGCCGCACGACGCGACGGCGCTCGACCCGCAGCACCGCCTGCTGCTGGAGCGCGTGGCTGAGCTCTGCCAGGCGGCCGCAGTCGCCGGCGTGCTGACGCCGACCACGCGCCCAGCCTGCGGGTTTTCGGTCGGTTGCATGCACCAAGGCGAGTACGCCTCCAGCGTGCTGCGACCCGCGCGGCTGGCACTGTCCGCCGCGGCGTCCTCCGGGTCGTCCCTGGCCTTTTTGGCCGGACGGCCTGGGTACGTGCTCGACCTCGGCGGGCCCTGCGCGGCCGTCGACACGGCGTGCTCCTCGAGCCTCATCGCCGTGCACCTCTCCGCGACCGACGTGCTTCTCTCGCGCGCCAGCGTCGCGGTCGCGTCCGGTGTCAGCCTGCTGCTTTCCGAGGCCACGCATGCGGCCATCGGGGGGCTCGGGGCCGCCTCGCCTTCTGGCCGCTGCCGCTCGCTCGACGCGGAGGCCGACGGCTACGGGCGCGCCGAGGGCGTCGCGGCGATGGTGCTCGTCGGAGGACGCGAGCTGCACGAGCTGGCCGGCCCGCGCCGGCCGCTCGCGGTCCTCGCCGCGACCGCCGTCGACCAGGACGGCCGGGCCGCAGGGCTGGCGGCGCCTCACGGCCCTAGCCAGACCCGCCTCCTGGCGGAGGCGGCGCGCGAGGCGGGCGGAGAGCACCCTCACGTGCTCGCCCTCCACGGCACAGGCACGCCGCTCGGCGACCCGATCGAGGTTGGTGCCGCCGCGGGAGCTCGCGTCGGCGCCGACGCGCGCCGCGACGTCGCTCCCCTGCGCTGGACTGCTCCAAAGTCCCGGTGGGGCCACTCTGAGGGAGCCGCTGGGGCGGTCGGGGCCCTGGCGGCCGCACTGGCGACGCGTGCGCTGGCTCTCGACGCGGCCGTCGGACTCCGCAACATCAACCCGCACGTCGAGAGGGCGTTCGCGAGGACGTCCCCGAACGGAGTGCCGAGGGAGCCGGCGCCGTGGGTGGGCCGTGGCGCGCGGCACCGCGCCGGGTCGAGCTCCTTTGGCATGTCCGGCGTCAACGCGCACGCCATCATCGACGACGCAGACTGTGGGGAGGTATCGAGCGACGCGTCCTCGGAGCGCGCCGGGGACGAGAGCTTTGCGCCGCTGCCGTTCGTGCGAGCTCGGCGGTGGGCGCTCCCTCCCGCGCACCCGCTGCTGCGCGGGGTGCGCGTCGAGGGCGGCGTCGAGATCGCGCTCCAGAGCAGGGCGGCGGCCTCTCCGCTGCTGACCCAGGCTTTGCGCGGCGTCTTGGTCGGCGGTCGACCCGCCTTTCCGCTCGCCGCGCTCGCCGCCGGCGCGGAGGGGGGCCTCGGTGGGCTGGGGGCAGCAGACCCCTCCAGGCCCGCCCTGCTGCAGTCCGCCAGCCTGTTGGATCCCATGAGGATGGGCGGGGCGCCGGACCTCGTGTGGCGGCTCGACCTTCGGCGTGGGACAGTTTTGTGCTCGGTGGGCGAGGCCGCGGTGGCGCAAGCCCGGATCGCCCTCACCGCGACGGTCGCCGGCGCCTGGCCACCGGGCGACCTCGACGAGAAGCCGAGCCGGGGCGAGCGTCTCCCCGCGCCGTTCGTCGTCGCGCGTGGGGTCGCGGTCGCCCGTCCCGTAGCGTTCCTCGCCGCGCCGAGGGATCACGAGGCGTCCGCGCACGCGGTCGCGGCGGTCGAGGCGTCGGCCGCCCTGCAGGGACGCGGCCTGGTCGTCGCCGCCGAGGTGCTGGCGATGGCCTCGGCGAGGGGCGAGGGTGCGCGCGCCGAGTGGGTCGCGGGAGATGCGGCGACGGCGACCTCGAGCGACCAATGCGCCCTCGCGACGTGTACCAGAGTCGGGGGGGCTCTGGCGGTGCGCCGCCCAACGCGCGTCCGCCCCGAGCGGTTCCACCTGGATGGTGCTCGTCCGCCGGTGCCTGCCTGGCGCCTCCGGTGGCGCAGGCAGCCGCGCGTCGTTCGCGACTCGGTGCGCCTGCTGAACCGCAGCCGTGCGCCGCTGCTGCTGCAGGCCTCCTGGAGCGCAGCCGCCGCGCTCGAGCGGTCGAGCGCCACTGCCCTCGGCGCCCTCCGCGTGGCCTTTTCGAGCGACCTGGCGGAACGGCATTCGAACGCGCCCGCGTGGCTCCGAGTCGGGTCGCAGACGCACCTCTCCGCGCTCATCGGGCACGCGAGGACGATCGACGCGGCGCTATGCGTGCAGTCGGACTGCGGGGAGCGCGACGTCGCCGCTTTTCTGGCTTTGGTCGGTGCGCCCGTCCGGAGCACCCTGGACGGAAAGGCAAGGAGCGGCGTCGTCAAGGCCGGGGCCGTCGTCGTGCCCCGCGCCAACGCTCGCGGCTCGAGACGGAGCGCGGCGCTCTTGCACGGTACGAGTTTCGGCGCCCGTCGGGCGATCGCGGACGAGCGGCGGTGCCGTCGCGCTTCTTCCCGTCCAGCTCCCCCCCTCCCCCCCCTTTCCCCTTTCCAACCTTTTCCGCCCGCTTTTCCTCTTTTTTATTGGCTTTTGTCCTCCCTGTCCCCATCCCCGCCCTCGTCCCCGCCCTGGTCCACTTTTCCTCCCTGGGTCACTTTTCCGTCGTCGCCGTCCGTCTCTGCGATCCACAGACGTCCCTGTCCGTCGCTGCAGGCCGCGCTGGGAGAGGCCACGCCGGGGAGAGCAAAGGCGCCGAGGGCCCGCAGCGCGGACCGGGCGGCGGGGATCTGGGCCCGGGGGTCGCCGGGGTGCGCGCAGGGGCCGGGGCGGTCGGCGACGCGCAGCACGGCCACGCGGCCGCTCCCCTCCGCCGCCGCTGCCAGCAGAGCGCCGCGCGCAAACGGGCAGACAAACGCCACGGGACGGGGAGAGGGGGGGGGCGAGGCGAGCAAGGAAGCCGGCGGGGAGTGGAGAGAAGAGGACGACGGGGTGGAAGCGCCGTTGACCGGCGCGGTCCCGTCGGAAGCCTCCTTGGAGGCCGGCTCGAGACGCACGCGATCCAGCTCGGCTCCCGTCAGGGGATCCCAGAGCCGCACCGTCCCGTCCTCGCCCGCCGTCACCAAGCGCAAGAGGGGGGGAGAGGAGGGGGGGGGCGTGGGCTCCCTGGGGAGGCCCGCCTGCGCCCCTTCCCGTGGCGCCTCCGCTTCAGGCGCCGAGAACCGGGCCGCAGTCACGCGGCCCTGGTGCCCCAGACAGAAAGACTGGATGACGTGAAGCTGAGGAACCGCAGGAGCAGAAGGACGGCCCGCCTTGGCCCCCGAAGCGGCCGAGACGGGCGATCCCTCTCCGGCCCCCGAAGCGGCCGAGACGGGCGATCCCTCTCCGGCCCCCGAAGCGACCGGGGATCCCGCCCCAGGCCCGCTCGGCGCCCGGAGAACCCTCGTGACGCGCACCTTGCCGTCCCTGTCCGCCGAGACGACCAGCGAGCCGTCCGACGTGGCGTCCAGCGCGCCCAGGGTCGAGTTGTAGTGGCCCATCAAGGGCGTGCTCACGCACAGGGGGGCGAGCGAAGGGGGGCGGGAGGGACGAAGCGAGTCTGCCCCTCCTGCGACGCCCGCCCCCCCCGCACCCTCCGCCCTTCCTGCGGCCTGCTCGGCCGCGCTCGCCGCCCCCTCGCCGTCCCTCGCGACCGCGCCGCCGCCAGCACTCCTCTCCTGCTCGCACAGGTAGACGTCACCAAACTTGTCGCCGACCAGCAGTGCGCGCGGCGCGACGCAGACCGCGCGGTCCGGGCCGGCCGCGGCGCGGGCCGCGGCGAGCCGGCGCGCGCCCGGAGGGACCCAGACGAGCGCAGACGGACGCTTGGGGACGGCCGTGCTGGCCACCTCCGCCAGAGCGCACCGGGCCAGCGGGGTGGAGCCGGAGGGGCCGGGAGCGGCCCCGTTCGCACCCGCGCCCGCCTCTCGCAGCTCGAGGACGCGCACGACCTTGTCAGAGGTCGCCACCGCCACGCGCGGGAGCAGGGGATGCGCCGCGAGCGCCTCGATCGAGGGGGGCGGGAGCGCCCCGCCCGAGGGGGGGGCGACCCACGTCGCTCGGCACGGGGAGAGCGACCTGCGCGGGGCGGGCGCAACGAGGAGAGCGGTCAGCGACGCGAACGGTTGGTTTCTCGCCCGCAACTCCAGCGCCGCGGCGTTCCCTCTGCCCGTCGCTCCGCGCTCCTCCCCTCCCCTCCCCTCCCCCTCCCCGCTGGCATCCGAACGCCTTCCCCTCCCGAAGCTCTCCCCTCCCCTCCTCACCTCCCCCTCTTCCGCCTCGAAACCTCACCGGCGCCGCCCATCCCTCCTCTCCCCGCTCCGCATGCGCCGAAAGCGCCCCCTCCCCCCTTCTCCACCCGCCGCTTCCACTCCTCCCGCTCCCACCCGCCATCAAATCCACGTCGTCCAAACGACCTTCCCATGCCGCGCACCCAAAGCCGACCGCGCGCAACGTCGACCCCACCGCGACCGCGCAGAGGTCGGGCCCCGCGGCGGCCAGGGCGCGCGGGCGCGGCGCCTCGACGGGCGCCGCCCCGGCGGGCCCCGGACCGGCCCGCTCGGCGTGTCGGCGGCGCTTGGGCATCGCGCTCCCGAGTCTCGATCCGACGAGAAACGACCCACTCGCAGTGCGGCGCGCGCTCCGATCGCTTCGAACGCGGCTCCGCGTCGCGCCGTGCCGCGCCGCGCCGCGCGCGGCGGTCGTGTCTTGCCTTGCCGCGCGCGCGGGCGCGCCACCGACCGAGGACCGGCCACCGCGCGCGGCTCTTGGAAGCCGTGGCCCGCGCGCGGGCCTTTGTCCGATCCGCGAGGTCCCCGAGCGCCTCGTATGCCGGGGAACGGCGAACATAAGCGAGGCCACCAGCGAAATGTTCGACTTTAACTTTAGCACGATGGGCGAGCCTCAAGAGGTGCGCGCGTCTCGGGGTGCGCAGCGCGGGGACGCCCCGTCGCGCGTGTGGCCGCGACGCTCAAATGCGTCGCCTCGCGCGCTCGCGTGCGTCCGTCGAGCAGGACAAGCGTTCGGGCGCCGCTCGCCGACCGCGCGCGCCCGTGACCCGGCGAGCCCTCTGCGGTCGCCCTCTGCCCCGCCTGTTCCCCCTCGCTCTCCTCGCCCTCCCCCCACCCCCTTCCCCGGCGCTCTCCTCCTCCTCCGCCCCGCACCACCGCTCCACCGCCCTTTCCTTCGCCCCCCGCTATCTCCGGCGCAGGAGGCCGCCAAGGGAAACTCCGAGGGTTCTCCAGGCGAAAGGTGCGTCTCCAAACTTCGTCCGGTCGCGTCTCGGCATGCGTGCGCGCTTCGTGCGACGCGGTCGCTGCGCCCGCCGAGCGACCTCGCACGCGCGCGCGCGCGCGGCCCTGCCGAAGCAAAGGGACGGAGGGGCAGAGAGGCCCCCCCCCCCTTGGGCGCGTCGTCCGTCGGCTTTCCCGGGGGCTGGGCGCGCGCCGTTCTCGGTCCGCTGGACGCGAGTTGTCTCCGTCCAGCGGTCTCGACGGCCGCAGCGGCGGCGACGGCGCGAGCACGCTTTTTCGTTTGCGCGGGGGGTGGGGGGTGGGGGGGGGCGAGGAAGGGGAGGGCGAAACAGGGGCGCCGGAGCGGAGCCGGAGGGGGAGGAGCGGAAAGGAGGGGGGTGGGAGGGGAGCAGGGAGATGGGGTGGGAGCTGGAGGGAGATGGAGGGGGGGGAAGCGAGAGAGAGACGGGGGCTGGTCGGGTCGGGGGGTGGTCGTGGCGGGGGGTGGTCGGCTCGGCGGATGGTCGGCTCGGGGGGTGATCGGCTCGGCGAGTGGTCGGGTCGGGGAGAGAAGAAAGCTGCGTTGCTCCGCTCACCTGCTTTGCCGTTCTCTTCTCCTGCAGCGCCCCGATCGGCGGTGCGGAGGCTGCGGCGCAGTCTCTGTGGTCGTTCGCGAGTCGCCTTGGCGCGAGCGTGCGCGCCGGCGCCGAGGACCTGGCGACGACGATCCGCGAGACGCACTGGGCGGACGAGCTGGCCGACCTGCGCCGTGGTCTCGAGGAGGAGGGATATGCGGCGCGCGAGGCCGCGCGGCACGCGGCCGAGCGCCTGCCCGAGGCGGCCGAGCGCCTGCCCGACGCCGTCGAGAGCCGGCTGCGCCTGGGCCAGCGGCGCGTCCGCGAGCTCGGCCAAAAAGCGCGCGAGACGATCGAAAAGGGCGCGCTCTTCGAACAGCTCGCCGCCTCGGTCGGCATCGCCGGCGCAGACGCCGACGCCGAGCAGGGCTCGGGCGCGGGCGTCGCGCGGGCGGGCGCCGCCGGACGCGGGCAGTCCGGCGCGCGCGGCACGGCCCGCGCCCGCGCGCTGGGCGCGCGCTCGCGCTCGGTGGGCTCTGGGCTCGGCGGCGCGGGCGGCGGCTCTGCCGGGGCCTCTGGCGGCTCGTCCGCGGCTCCCTCGTCGCCGGCGTCGCCCACCGCCTTTTCGTCGGGCCTGCGCTCTCCCGCGGCGTCGGCGGCGGCCGGCTCTGCGTCCGCGGCCGCGCGCCGGGCGGCCGTGGAGCTGGCGGCGCTGCGTCGCTCGGCGGCGACGTTCGAGCTCCCGCCCGAGGGCTCTGGGTACGCGTCCTGGCGCGCGTCCTTTGCTCTGTCCGCGCGCCTCGACGAGGCCGCGGCCGCGCGCGCCGCCTCGCCCGCGCTCGCGGCGCGCGAGCGCAGGATGGTGCCCGGAGAGGTCGACGCCGAGGAGTTTTGGGCGCGCTACTTTTTCCGACTCGCGGCCCTCGAGGACAAGTGGCGCGAACGGGACCGCAAGGACGGCGCCAAGGGAGACGCGGGGGCGGGCGCGGGGGCGGCAGACGCCCAGGCCGGAACCGCAGCGAGCGACGTCGCGGCGGCGACGGCCGCGGCCGCCGGCGCGACCGCCGCGGGAGCGACCGTCGAGGCGGGCGCCGCCAACGAGGCGGCGGCGGGCAGGGCCGCGGCGGCGGCCGCGGCGGCCGCGCCCGTCGCCGCCGCTGCGCCCACCACGGAGGACTGGGGCGACTGGGGCTCTGGAGAGGAGGGCGACAAGGCCGGGGAGGACGACAGCCCCGCCGCTGCCAGCCCCGCCGATGCCGGCCCCGCTGCCGCCACGGCCGCCGCCGATGCCAGCCCCGCTGCCGCGACGACCGCCGCCGATGCCAGCCCCGCTGCCGCCACGACCGCCGTCGATGCCAGCCCCGCTGCCGCCAGCCCCGCTGTTGCCCCGGCTCCCGCTGCCGCCACGACCCCTGCCGCTGCGACCCCCGTTGTCGCCACGGCCCCCGCCGCTACGACCCCCGCGGCCCCCGCTTCTGCTGCCGCCGGTGCTCCCGCTTCCGATGCTCCGAGCTCCGCTTCCGAGGCCTCGAGCGACCGCGCGCCCCCGTCGTCGGCCTCGTCGCCGGCGCCGCCGCCGTCGGACGCGTCGCAGCCGTGGTCCGTCATCGACACGCCCACGACCGTCTCGCCGTCGGGATCGCCCACCGCCAGGGGCCGCGAGAAGAAGCCAGCGGAAGGCGAGGACGCCGCCCCGCCGCCCCGCCCTGCGGACAAGGAGGAGGAGGAAGAGGAGGAGGAGGAGGAGTTTGGAGAGGGAGCAGACGACGGCCAGGACGACGAGGGAAACGGAGGGGATGACGGGGAGGAGGAGGAGGACGACGACGACGACTTTGGAGGCGACTGGGAGTGAACAGACCGGCGGGGTTGAGGGGGGAGGGGCGACAACGATGGACGCAGAGCCGTCCCGTCTCCGTCCTCACCCCTTTTCTCCCTTCTTCCTTTCTCCCCGCTTCCTTTTCCCCCCTTTTCTCCCATCTTCCTTTCTCCCCGCTTCCTTTTCCTCCTTTTTCTCCCTCCTCCGCTCTCTTTCCCGTGGTTCCCGTGCCCCCGATACCTTTTTTCCCCTTTTTCCTCCGCTTCTCTCCGGTCGTCGCCGGGGCTTGCTTTCGTCGCCACGGCGAGGCAGGGAGGCTCCCCGGCCTTTCGGCCTTCCCGGACTTTCCCCGCCCATCCCGCGTCGCCCCGCGCTCCTCGTTCCCCCGTCTACCCCGCGTCGCCCCGCGCTCCTCGTTCTCCCGTCTACCCCGCGTCGCCCCGCGCTCCTCGTTCCCCCGTCTACCCCGCGTCGCCTCTCGCTCTTCGCCACCTCGTTCCTCCATTCCGCTCTCTTTTTTGTCTCCTCCCTTTGCGTCCCCGCTGTGTGCCAGACCGTCCCCGCACCTTTCCACCCCCCCACCCCACCCTTTGTTTCCTTTTTCGAGCGCCTGCGAGGATCAAAGCGCCTCTCCAGAGCCCCGATCCTTCTTCCTCTTCTTTTTGTCTTCTCCATCGTCTTTGCGGTCGTCCGGGGGTGGGTGGAGAGAGGGAGAGGGAAGCCATGCGCTCCCGAGGCCGATCGCCGCTCGCCCCCTTGCCGGGCCCCATTCGTCCCCCACCCCCCCCCTCCGGTCCTTTTCCCTGCTCCGCCGTCGCGCTTGCTGTCAACGCTGCCCTCGCCGATGCGCCGAGGACGCGCCGAAGACGCACGCGAGGGAAGCGAATGCGTTGAAAACGGCGCAACGGAGCGCGAGGGCAGCAAGGCCGCTTCCGCCGGTTTCCCCCGTCTTCCTCCCCCCTGCCCTTGCCTCCCGCCGCCCCGCCTCGCCCGCACCCACGCCGGTGACCGGCCGCTGTCCGGCCCGCGCAGGGGTCCCCCGTCCGGTCACCGCCTCTCGGCTCCCGCCCCGACGCCCCAACCCTTCCTGCTCAGCAGCGAATCAATTTCGCGGAAAGCGCTCGAGGCGTCGCGTCGTGGGCGGCGCCGGGACGCGCAAAGCCGCGGCCCCGAATTCCGACGCGCCGGAACGGGGGGGCTCCGGCCGAGACTCGGCGCGCGCCCGCCGTTCCCCTTGGACTCGCCCCGGCCCTCTCCGGCCCTCCCCGGCCCCCTCTCCCGACCTCCCTCCTGCTCCCGCGCTCGCTCCCTCCCCTTCCCCCCGCGCCTCCCCCACCTCTCCGGAACGCGCCCGCGCGTCCGGACGCTTGGCTCCGCGGAGAGCCATCGCGACGCGCGTGCGCCGCGCCGAGCGCGTCCCGCTCGGCGTTTGGATTTCTTGGCGGCGCGCCTTCTGCAGGACCCGTTCGGCCGCGCCCGCCCGCGCCTGGGCTCGCCCGCGGGCGCGGGGAAGGCGTCGCCATGGGCGATGCGAGGGAGGCCGCGGCGGTCGCGGACATCGTGATCCCCGACTCTGCCGCCGGTGTGCTGACCAAGGATGACAAGATCGCCATCCTGACGCACCGCCCCACCACTTGGGCGCAGGTACGAGCCCGAGGGAGGCGGAGAGCGAGGCGGAGAGGGCGGACACGCGCGGGCGCGGAAGGGAGGGGGGCGGGGAGAGGAGGAGAGGGGAGGGGGAGGGGGAGGCGGGGAGAGGAGGAGAGGAGAGGGAGAAGGGGAGGCGGGGAGAGGAGGAGAGGAGAGGGAGAAGGGGAGGAGGGGAGCGGGGGAGATCGAGGCAGAGCGTGTCCGAGGCGAGGCCGGAGGCGGTCGAGGCGCGGTTCACGCCTCGACCCGGTGTGTGCTCGTCCGTGCGCGTCGTTCGCGGGTCCATTTGCCATCGCCTCCCGCCCGCTCGTCCTCCACCCTCGCGCTCGGCTTTTCCTTCCTCCCTTCCCTTTGGTGGCATGCCCGACTTTACCCCTTTCTCCCCCCCTCTTCTCTTGCGTCCCTGACTTTTCCCCGCTCCCCCTCCCCCTCTTCTCTTGCGTCCCTGACTTTTCCCCGCTCCCCCCCCCCCCCCCCCCCCCCC
>PGFX01000210.1:0-19461 GCA_003612995.1 Prototheca bovis | reverse complement strand
GGGGGGGGGGGGGGGGGGGGGGGGGCGCTCCGCTGCGCAGTGGCGCTCCGCTGCGGGCCAGAGCGCTGCGCTCCGTCCGCGGCCTCCTGGTACCGGCCCCCTCCGCTCAGGACGCCTCGCCCGACGCGTTTCCGAGGGCAGTGCGGCTGTGGTCGCCAGTTCGGGGACGGTTTTGCGCGCGTGGGCGTGTCTTCGGACCGGCAAGAGTTTGTTGTCCGCTTTGCGTGGCGGCGCGGAGCCGGGCTCGGGCTCGGACCGGTCTTTTGCTGCTGCGCACCGACCCAAGTCTCTCGAGCTCCAGTGGGAGAGGTGCAGGGTGGCACCGGGAGCCGGGTGTTGGTCCCGTGGTGCCGAGCGTTCGTCGCCTCCTCGCGCCCCTCGCGCGTCCCGTGCCCGCAAGGGGTCTCTCCTCGCGCGGCTCTTTGTCGCCCCGATCCTCCGCACCTGTCTCGCTGGCCCTGCACCCTTTTCCCATCTTGCCGTCTGTGCTCTCGAGCTCTCTTCGACGCCTCTGACGTTCCTTTTCTCGCCCCCCTCCTTCCCCTTTATGTAGGTTGCGGCTGTGCGCCCCAAGGAGCTCGCGCACGTGGCTCGCCACAAGCGCTCGGTTTCGCGCGTGTACGGCGGCCACCTCGCGGCCAAGGTTGTGCGCGAGCGCATCGTTCGCGCTTTCCTCGTGGAGGAGCAGAAGATTGTGAAGAAGGTGCTCAAGCTGCAGCAGGCCAAGGAGGCCACGGCCGCCAAGGCCGCCAAGAAGTCGTCCAAGAAGAAGTAAGCGACCAGCCAAGGCCGGAACGCAAGCGCCAAACGGACCTGAACCGTGTCACGTCTTCACAGCAAATAACGAACAGAAAAAGAAAGAGGGGAGGGGCAGATGGCAGGAAGACCAGGCCGAAAAATGGGGGAGCAGGTGAACGGGAAAGGGGAAGAGGAACGCGGAGAGTCGTCGCGGGGAGAGAAATAGAGGCGGGGACGGGTGTGCGGCGCGAAAGAGGGGCAGAAAAGGCAGGTGGAAAAGGAAACGGCACGGAGGGATGGCGAGGAAAAGCGCGCCGGGCGACGAACCGCAGGCTCACGATGAGCAACCCGCAAACCGACAGGCACGCAGAAATGCACGGGATCGCGCAGCAGCGATCTCGTCCGCAACCGCACGTTTCGTCTGCACGAGCGTTTCCCCCTCTTTCGCGTTTTCCCTCTCTCTCCCGCTTTCCCGTGAGCTCGCGCTACTTGAAGACGACCTCGAGGGGAATGCCCAGGTCGACCGCCAAGTCGCCCTCGTCGTTTCCCCCCTTGCCTCCGCCTCCCTCGCCGCCGGCTCCGGCCCCTGCCGCCCGCAGCGCCGTGGCGCATCCGCGGCTCCCCGCGTCCCGCGCGCGCTCCAGAAGCTGCGCAAAGCCCTCTCCCGGGGCGCGACCGTCGCCCAGGGCGCGGCGCAGCAGCGCGCGGTCCGCGGAACGCAAAGCCCCCGAGAGGCTCGCGAGCGCCGCGAGCCGCAGCGCGTCGGCCGTCTCGGGCAGCACGCAGTCACCGAGCGCGGGTAGACGCGGAGCGGCGCGAGGGAACAGAAGCGACCAGCCGCGCAGAGCCAGCAGGTGCGCCGCTGGGGCAGTGGCGGCGGAGGCAGCGGCGGCGGCGACCGAAGCGTTAGCCTCGACGGTGGCGGCGACGGCCGCGCTGACATCGGCAGCGGCGACGCCCCGCCCCCCGAGCAGCCGCCAGAGGCGCGGCCAGTTTCCGTCGCGCAGAGCCCTCAGCGCCCCCAGCGCGGGGAGCAAAGCAGCCGAGGCCTTTGCGCTGGCGGCGGCGGGCGGGCAGGCCCCAGCCGCGGCAGAGGCGACGGCGCTGGCTTCCGGTGCCACAGGGGCGGCAGAGCAGGCCTCAGGCGCCGCAGCGTCGGCATCGCATGCCTTGCGTCCCAATCCGTTTCCTTCCAACGCCTCAGCTTCAGGGGGTGCGGAGCTCGGGCTCTCCTTCCGCCTCCCTCTCACCCCACCGAGCCCTTCCTCGCCCGCTGGCCTCCCCGCGAGCATTCCAGGGTCGGCCCACGCGTCGCGCAAAAGCTCACCGACCTCGGCCGGCGAGGCGGCCAGCGCCAGCAGGAGCTGCATCCCTCGCACGTGCGCGGCGAGAAAGGCGACAGGGTCGGGAGGGACGCTCGACGTCTCTCCCTCTCCCTTTGAGCCGCCCGGCGGGACCTCTCCGTGCTCCTCCTGACCGCTCGGAAAGACCCCGCCCTGCCCTTCCAAACCGTCTAGGTTGTTGCTCCTCGGCCGCTCGGCGTCGACGATCCACGCGTTCAAGTCTTCGACGAGTCCCTTGGCGCTCTTCCAGGCCTCGCCGAGATCGCCCGCGTCCAGACACGCGACCAGCGAGCGCGCCAGGATCTCCCGCGAGGCCGCCGAGCCGCGCAGGCCCGCCGAGGTGGCCGTCTCGCGCAGCGATCGGCACCGCCGCGCCACCGACTGCAGCGAAGAGAACGACCACGATCCCGGAGAGGCAGAGGAACCAGGCCACGCCGCGCCCGCGCCCTGCCCCCCTCCCTCGCGCTCGCGCTCCGCCTCGTCTCGGAGCACCTCGAGCGCGGCCAGGCACGCGGCGGCCGAGCCGTCCCCCACCAGCAGGGACGGGCGCGGGGGGGACGCCTTGCGCGGGGCCGCCGGGGCGGACGCGCGGTCCGCCGACGCGCGCGACGCGCGCGAGTCCAGGATCGGCGAAAGGCCTCCGGTGGAGTCAGCCGGCGCCGCCGAGCGCCCGCCCGCTCCACCTGCGCCCCCCCTCCAACCTCGCAAGGCCACAGCGCTTCCCGACGTTCGCCCGCCGGAGACGGCCTTTTGCGAGGTCAAAGAGTCGTCTCGCCAAGAGCCGCCGACGCCCGCCCCACTGGGACCGAACGGCTGGCCGCCTCCACCGCGTCCATCCCTTCGGCTCCCCGGCCCCCCTCTGCCCCCCCGTCCGGCGCCGACGAACGGAGCAGACCCATCGCCGCCTTCGCGCCGCTCTCGTTCGGAAGCGTCCCCGCGGGACTCTCGTCGCCAGCGCGGAGGAACGTAGCTCGGACCCCTGCAGGCGAGCGGAGAGAGCGGGAGAAATGGGACGGGTGAGAGGGGGACAGCGAGGGGGGAAATGTCAAGACATCCGCCCCGGGGAGGGGTGCCTCGTCGGCCGAAAGGAGCGCCGCCGGGTCGCCGCCGGGAAACCGGGGACGGGTCGGGTGGCGGACATCGCCCTGTCCCAGGTCGGCGGGACGTGCTGCCCGCCGTGCGTCTCGCACCGTTCCTCGGGAGCCGTCCCCATGACAGCCTGCAATACGAAGAAAGATTCGCGCCGCCCGCACTGCCTCCGGATCCCGCGGCGCCCGGTTCACGAGGGACGATCCCCGCGCCGACCGCGCGCGCGCGCGCCCGCGCGCGCTTCAGCAGCCGCTCCACGCTCCCCCCCGCCGGGCGTTCCACGTCGGCCGAATGGCGTCGCACGGGCGCACGACGCGGCTCGTGTCTCGCCTTTTCCGCGGATCCATGCGACAGAGAGGCATGTCGACGGACGCGCCACGAGCCGGGCCCGCCCCGAAGCCGCGACAGCTCCGCGAGGCGGCTGCGGCCGCGGCGGATGCGCGCCCGCAGCGGCCGAGGACCCCGCCCGGGCGCGGCTTGGACGGCCTCGCCGCGAGCTGGCTCGACGAGGGGCTGCGCGGCGACCCGAGCGCCGAGTCCCCGCCGAGCCGCGCTCGCGAGGGTGACGGAAGGCCGAGCAGCAGGGGCTCGAGGGGCGGCGGAGTGGCGGGGGGAAGGGGTCCAAGGGACGGCGGAAGCGCGAGGAGCGGGGGACCGAGGGGCAGCCGCTCTGCGCGGCCCGAGCCCCGCGCGCTCCCCGCGTCGCCCGAGCACCCGCTCGTGCTGTTCGACCTCAACGGCGTGCTGATGCTGCGCGAGTTCGTGACCAGAGGCACGCACAGGATCAAGGTTCGTCCCGGGCTCGAGCTGCTGCAGCGGCTGGTCGACGAGGGCTGCCAGCTCGGCATCTTCACCTCCTGCATGCGCGGCACCGTCGTCAAGAGCCTCGGCGAGATCCACGCGTTTCTGAGGTCTCGCGACGCGAGCAGCTCGGCGCCGCGTGGCGACGGGGTCGGGTCTCCCTCGCAGGGCGACGGGTGGGTCTTTGCGGTCACCGCCGGCACAAAGCTGCACCCGGCCGAGGGGCCCAGGACGGGCGTCGCCCCCGCGGGCCGCGTTTCAGAGCCCCCTGCCGGGCCCGGCGACGCGGTCGTCTCCGATCCATCCGCGGACGCGAAGACGCGCTGCGGCCCCGAGCCGGCCGCGGGCGCGAAGACGCGCCCCGGCCCTCCCTCCGAGCTTGTCTTTTCCCCGGTGCTCGACCGCTCGCACTGCGCGCCCCGCGAAAACGGCCCGACGCCCTGGGCCACCTTCAAGCCGCTGGGCCGGTACGTGAGCAACGTGCGCTGGGTGGTGCTGGTGGACGACAACGACGAAAAGGTCGTCCCGGAGGAGCGCGACCGCGCCCTGATCGTGCCGACCTGGGCCGGCGCCGAGCAGGACCGCGCCGACAAGACGTTCGTCGCCATGGTCGATGGCCTCGTCGAGGCCGTCCGCGCGTCCCGACAAAAGGCGCAAGAGGCCGCCGACCCGACCGGCGCCGTGACCGCGCTCGACCTCGCGCCCGCCAGGGCGGCCCTCGCCGCCGCCAAGGGCGGCTAGCGACGATGGCCGACCCGCGCCCCTTTCGTTCCGCCCTCGCCGACCTTGTTATTTTTTTCTTCGGCATCGTTTCACGGTCCCGACGCGCCAAAGTTGGGCGCAGAAAGTCCGGCGCCACGCGTTTCGCAGCGCCCCCCCACTCGCCTTCCTCCTCCCTTCCCTTCCCCTCCTGCGCTCTTGCCTTCTGTTTGCGCGCCCGCTTTGCCTCCCTCGCGTCGGCTGCGCGCCGCCTTTTGCTCCACCGTTCAGCTCTTTGTCCGTCGACGGCAACGCTGTAAGCGCGACTTGCTCCTCCTCGAGTGCTCTCGAGGCGCCCACCCACGCGAAATGCGACCTTCGCTGCTTGGAAGTTTGTCGGTCGAAGAGGAGTTTCGGGTGCGCGCGGAAGGAACCGCGACGCGCTCCGCGGCCGGCCGGCGCGTCGACTGCTGCCGCTTTTGAGCGACGGTGCCGATCGCTCTCTCGGGTCGGCGGAGCAAGGGTTCGCGGTCGGGACGGGCGCGACGGTCGCGACCCGCCCCTTCGCGATGAGGGGCAACGCGCGAGGCGCAACGGAGTCGGAGAACAGCTCCCGCTCCTCGTCCGAACGTCGCTGTCCGAAACGCTTCGCACGAGCAGATCATGCGCGGTACTGCGTGGGGTTTCGCCTTGCGTGCTCGGAACGGGCGGCCTCGGCCCCTGCGTCGCTCTTGGCGTCTCGGTTTGGCACCGGAGCGGGTCCGGCCCGGAAAACGCGTTTCGCGGCGTCGCGCGGAAACCCGACGATCGCCTCGCGGTTGCTCCCGGACACGACGCGGTAGGCACCATCAGTTTTTTTTCGCGTTGCGGACTCGCGCACAAGGCGGCTCCGTGGCGACCTTTTCCTCCTCGGCTCGCGCCTCTCGCAAGCATCTCTCCGCCAGCTCGCCCACCCCGCTCCCCGTCCTTCCCTATCCCCCCCCCCCCCTCTGCAGCCTCGCCGGTGCTACGCGGAGCTGAAGGCCCGCGATCTATTCTCGAATCCTCTCGTGGCCAAATCCGCGGCAGCGCCTCCCACCCAAGGCACGATTGTCGGCGTCCCGCCAGCGGTGCATCGCACGGGCGTTTCGCCGCGGAAGCCCCTGGTCCTCTTCGGCCTGTACGACGTCCTCATCATGGGGAAGTCCGTTCCGGGCCGCCACGAAGGCATCTTCCTGCGCCCGGGGATTCATCACCTGAGAAGGTTGTGCGACAGCGGCGTCGACGTCGGGATCTACACGTCCCTGCCCCTCCACGGGGCTTTTGAGGCTCTGGTCTGGGTCCAAACTGCCATGGTCACCGATGTTCCGACCAACGAAAACCTCACCACGCGTCGCCTGCCAACGTGTGCCAAGAGGGAGAAATTACTCAAAGCGTTGATTGCCAGCTGCCGCGCGGCAGCGATGCGTCCGCGAGGCAACTCGTCGAAATTCTCTGCGGCCTTTCAGAAGTGGGTCGCCTCGTTTGGGGGGTACGCACTGGGCCCCATCCTCGTCACGAAGCATTGCATTTACGCGGAAGACGATCGATGCCCGCGCCTTCTCAAGCCCCTGTGGCCCTACGTCTCGACTTCGCGCTGGGTCGTCCTCGTCGAGCACGACCCCGGTCAGGTGTGCTCGCTCGAGAAGAGTAGGCTGCTGCAGGTGCCCACGTGGACCCTCCCGGGCTGCGCGCCGACCGCAGGCATCCGCGACGACGACGGAGAGGTGCTCCGCGTCGTCGTCGATGAGCTCTTGCGCTCTCTCGAGATGGAGAGAAACGTGGACTGCGGCATCCCGAACATCACTGCGCGCTTCAGCCTCCACGCCGCGAGGGCGGCGCTCCACCGCCTCGTGCAAAAGGGGACGCCGGCCGAAGCGCAGGACGACCCGACGCAGACGAGCCCTGCTGTGCGGAGGCAGATGCCGATTCCCGGCAACGCCGTCGCCTTGCTGCAAGCTGAAAGGCTGCCTGCCCCCTACCGGCGTCCTGTCGCATGCTCGGTCGGGCAGATGGTCTGCCGCACGTCGAGCAAGCGCCCGCTGGTGCTCTTCGCCCTCGAGCGGGCGCTGACGACCCACGGGTACTACTGCAAGAACACGCATCGGTTCAAGGTGCGACCCGGCGTTTTGCATCTGAAACGTCTGGAGCGCGCCGGCTTCCAGGTCGGCACGCTCGTCTCGTTCGACTGGTGGTGCACGACGCAGGGTGCCGAGAGCGAGCTCTGGAAGATGATCGAGGAAGAGGGGGCGGCCGGAAAAAAAGGTGAGAGCCGCGGAGGTGGCGAGCGTCCCAAGGCGGTGACCGAGCGGGGCACTTTTCCAGGGGCCGATTTGTCGTCGGACGGAGCCGACGGCAGTACGGCCGGGGGTCTGGCCCCTTTTGTGCGCTCCTCGTGCACTCCCTCTGCGGCTGCGGACGACGACCACCCCGGCTCGGCGAAGGACCGTCGCTCGTCCACTTGGGAAGCGCTGTCGACCGACTGCCACACAACGTCGTGGGAGCTGGCGTCAGCGGGCGCGCCAACAACGAGCGGTGGCCGCCGCGGCGCGGACTCGGAGCTGCACAGCGAGAGGAGCGACTACGACAGCGACGGAGAGGAGGACGGGTGGTCCGAAGCCGGCGGCTTGGCGTCAGACGACGAGGTTGACGAGCGCCAGCTCGCCAAGAACCTGGCGGCTCTCTGCATCACCAACGCGATGGGCGGAGATACTTCGAGAGGCAATCTGACGAGCGACACGCTTGCCGGCTTCGGTCGGAGCGGCGTGAGGGATACTCCACCGGGCCGGGGGCGTGCGCAGACGGACGAGCCCCGGAGCTTTCGGCTCTGGCCGCTCTTCTGCAAAGGGCGGAGTACAAGCGTTCTCGAAGACAACGCGCCCCTCAACCCCTGGAAAAACTTCGGATCGCTCGACGCGCTGGTCACCGATCCCGCCTGGACCGTGGTGGTGGATGCCTGGGAATTTTCTTCGACACCGTCGAGCGTGGCTGAGCGAACGCTGCTGATCCCGACGCGGCAGCAATCCACCCACTCGCTCGACGACAACGCAAAGGTGCCGGAGGTCGCGGTCGATCTACTCGTGCGCTCTCTCGAGCAGACTCGCGCGGCCGAGGCAAAGGCAGCGCTGAGCCAGGGTGCGGCCAGCGTGGGCGAGCTGGATATCAAAGAGGCTCGGGCGCTCGCCCGCGATCCCGACTGGTGGAGACGCGAGTGCGCGAGATTACGAGCGGAAAAGGTGTGATCTTTGCGTCGCGGGGCCGAGAGGCGCGGGGAGTGAGGAGGAGCGAAAGGCACCGGGGGGTGCAGGGGGGGAGGAAAAGTGTCATGCCGATGCCGCAGACCCCATGCGGTTGACGGCCGACAAGTCAGCAGCGCCCGTCCCAAAACCTCGCGCGCTCCTCCCCTCCCCCCCCTCCACTTATCAAAGCCCCTACTCGCTCTCGATCCACCCCCCACCGCCGCTCTGCGTTCTTCTGGCGTGCGGCGTGCCGCGGTGGTTCGCTGGCGCCGCAGCGGCTCGTCACGACGTCGCGTCTGTGGCTGTAAGATGCGCGTGCGCGCACGCTTTGGCGGCCGTGACTTGCGGTGGTTCTGCGAGATAGAACGGCCCGAGGTGTGCCTAAGCAGGGATTTGGCGAGTCGGGGTCGGCCTCGGCCCGCCGCTGGGCGCCGAGGGGGGGCGGGCTGTCCCCCCTCCCTCCCTCCCCCCCTTCCCCCCCCCCCCCCCCCCCCCACCCCTCCCCCCCTCCCCCCCCCCTTCTCCCCCTCCGCGCTTTCCGCCCTCCCCCCCCCCCTTCCCCCCCCCCTCTCTCCCTTCCCCCCTCCCACCTCCCCTTCCCTCCTCGCCCGCACCGCCGCCTCCGCCCTCTCCGCGTCCCTCTCCCCCCGCGGCGGCAGGTCGGGGTCGTGCATCGTGGAAAATGGGCGGTGCTCCAGCGCGACCCGAGCGTGCTTCGTCTCGTAGTGCAGCGAATTTCGGCGGATTCTCGTGGCGGACAGCTTCCAGATCGCGCCGTTGCTGCTGCTGCACGTGACCGCGTGCTTGGCTCCCGGGTCAGCGCCGACCACCAGGGCGCCCTCGACGAGAGCGTTCCCGGGCGCGTGCGCGAGGATCAGGCGGCGCGCAGGGTCGCGCTCGAGCGAGACGGCGTAGCACGCGGGGATGCTTCCGGGATCGTCGCACCCGCAGCCGGGGACGACGCACGCGGCTGGCGAGAGATGCACCCGATCAGGGGGGGACAAAACCGAACAGGGGCAGCGGGTGCTTGGCGGGGCGTTTTTTTTTTTCGGCCTCGTCACGCTGTGCCGCCTCTCCCGACTTGAGACGGCGGCCCCGGTGTCGCTCGCGGGAGGAACGGGCAGCGGCGGAGAGGGCGAAGGGGACGCGGCGGCGCAGGCCGGAGCAGCAGGCCAGCTCCCCCGGGACCTGAACTCGAAACTCCGCTTTCGCTCGATCTCTTGACCAGAGACGCGCATCGAAAGATCGATTTACACTCTCACCACCTGTGAAGACGCGCGAATCGTCGCGCGACGAGCGCTGTCGCGCGCGGGTCGAAGAATGCGCTTTCACCGCCGGCGGTCACTCGAGCGCAACCAGGTTGGCGCACGCAAAGCTCAAGTCGAGGCCTGTGTCATCCGCGGCGGTCTTCTCGTCGTCGTTGTCGTCGCACGCATTGTCTCAGATCCACCGACTCCTTTCCACATCCCACTCTCTGGGCTCCATCTCTCCCCGCGCCTTGGCGAGGCCCTCGAGGAGGCCGTCAACGAGCGCCTTGAGCACCCGACCACCGTCACGCGCGGCCGCCTCTTGGTCTTCGGTGGAGGAGATGAAGATCCAGCGGCGGCTTTCGACGTCCAGGGCGCGATGCTCCTTGTCTTCGACGCACACGGTCCAGCGCAGATCGGCGACGTGCACGCCGAGGGGCTTGAGCAGATCCTAGGCTTCGCCACCGACCATGGGTCCCTGGCCGGGGATGCACTCGCGGTTGTGTTCGCGGTTGAAGATCGGCTGAAAACGGGCCCGGTACCGCTTCGCTGCGGCGTCGACGCCGCCTTTGGAGGCAAATTTGCCGATCCACCCCTTCTCGCCATTCCCACGCGAGCCGTCGGAGGCTGCGTCGCCGCCACAACCCGGGTCGGGGCCGCCATCTTCGAACCCACGACTCACGGAGCCTGGGCCCCCGTTGTCGCTCTCGCGCTCGTCTCCGGGGTCGGTCTTCTTCGAGGCCACCGCAGGAGTTTTCTTCTCCGTCTCGGCTCCGCTCCACTTCCTGGCTGCCGCCTCGGCTTCCTTCCCGAGCTCGGCGCACAGAAACTCGATGGCCATGTTCGTCGCGTACAGCTTGCTGTCGGTGTAAATGCCGACCCGAAACCCCGCGGCGAACGGCCGCAACAGCTCCCCGAGTCCAGCACGGGCCGCGAACGAGTGCATACCATGAGTGTAGCGTCGATTCACCAACACGCGGTTGGTCGAGAAGAGCACCAGCGGACGCTCGCGGTCCGCGGGACAGGCGGCCTTGTGCTGCTGGGGGGCGACCAGGATGGGCGGGTGCGCGATCGTCGAGTCTGTCGCGCTCGAGGGGATCTCCAAGCAGTCGATCCAGCTCATCGAGAGGTTCTCGAGGCCATAGCCCTGCGGGTTCGTGGAGAGGAAGAGATGGGTCGGTCGAGATGAGAACGGCCAAGCCCGGCGTTAGCACTTTTGCGTCGCACGCCGTTCCGCGTCGACCCTTGGCCGACTGCGGTAGCTGCACTAACGCGTGGTGAGCGAAGGGTCGAGGTTGCGCATCCGTCGCCCATTTGGGACACTAAATTTCATTACAGCGGCCAAGTCGCGCTCGAAATGCTCTGCAGATGCTCGGAGAGCGCGCCGCGCCGCGCCGCGCTGCCCGACCCTTCGCGCGGCGCCCGGAGACGGTCGCGGCGCACCTCGCGCGCGGCGTCGGCCATCGTACTCTAAACGCTGTAGCGCACAAAGGCAAATGCAAAATCAATGCGTGTGGTGCAACTCGTCGAGCGAAAGAGAGACGGCGGCGACGAAATGAGCAGCGCTGCTGGACGGAGCGCTCGCGTAGAGTCGCCGCGCGCGCGCGCGCGCGCGCGCTCGGAGCGCCCCGGCCGGCGAACCCAACTCGCCGCGGTCGGGAACCGAACGTCGCGGTTTGTGAAAGCTTGAGCTGGGCCGATGCGCGTGGATGGCCCGGATTGCGATGCCCGCCGCGCGCGGGCCGGCACGGCGCGCCTGGGGTGTGACGCCCGCCGAGCGCGGGCGGGCTCCTCGCTCCTTCGTACCCCCCTCGGTGGCGGAGAGGCACGGCCCCTCTACAGGTCGCCCCCTTCCCCACCCCCTCTTCCCACCCCACCGCCCCCTCCCCCCTTCCCAGCTGCGCTGCGCGTTCGCCGGCGTCGGATGCGACGATGCGGACCATGCACGCTAAAAGCGAAGCAGGGCGGCACGCGAGATGAAGGCGAGGGATCGTGGACGCGTCCTTGGCGTGCGGCAACTTCCTCGCGTGCTTGGCGCCTGCGTTCGCGTCCCTCTCTTGGCCACACCCGCCGCCATCCGCTGCTGGGAACCGCCGCGGTCGATGCGGTGGCGCGACGAGCCGAGATCGACCGAAGCGAAATGCCGCCTTCTCGGCTCGCCGAACGCGTGGCCAGTGGCTGCAGGCACGACGAGCGCTGGGGCGACCGGAGCGAAGACGCGAGGGGGGGGCGCCCGCAGAGGGAAGAGGCAAAGTGCCGCATCGCGTACCAAACACACCCCGCCGCAAGTCGGCCTCGCGTTCCGCGACGCCGAGCAAAGCGGCTACCGAGGACGGCCCGCCGCCCCCCGCCGGCAAGATGGCGAGCGGACGGCCGCAGGCGGTCGTCGCACCGCCTCCACTCGGCGCGCAAAACGCTCAGAGAGCAGCGCTCTTTCTCTGGGGCATCGTGCGAGTGCGGCGCGAGTGCCGCCAGACGCGATGCGTTGATCGCACTTCGCCACGACTTCGGCGCCGCCGACGCGGCCGTCAAACCCACACGCTCGGCCGAACGCGCAGGCGGGCCGGGGCGCGGGAGGCCCGCGCGCCGCGGCGCGCGGGCCGGTGTGCGGAGAACAACCGGGGGAAAAAACCGGGCGCGGAACAACCGGGCGCGCGCCGCACACCGGTTGCTCTCGTTGCGGAGGAAACGCCGAGCGCTTGGAGCTGCGGCCGATCGCCGCGACCGGTCCAGATGGCCCAGGTGCGCCCGCGCCGCGCGACGCGGCGCGGGCGCGCGGGGGGGCTCGCCCGTCGGGCGCCGTCGGGCGCCGCGACGCGCTTGCGGGGCACCGCGCGCGCTCTCGCGCGAGCGCAGACTCTCCGACGGCGCTGCGTAGGTCGTTGCGCGATCCCCGAGCGGGCGCACGGTGGCCGCGCGTCTGGTGCCGGCACGCTCCGATCGGCTGCTGGCGCACGGCCGCCGGGCGCGGCGCATGGCGTAGGCGGACGGAGGGGGGACAGCGCTCGGGATGCAGGGAGGGGGAGAGGGGGAAAGGCCGCCGGGGAAGGCGGGCGGGGCGGGGGAGGCGGGGGAGATGCGGAGGAAGTGAAAGACGGTCGGCGCGGGCGTCTGGCGCTTTCTTCTTGCTTTCGGCTTCCTGCACTTTTTTTTGCGGCTCCTTTTTGTTCGTCTGCGCTGCGCCACTGCGGGCGGGTCCGCGCGTCCGGACGGCGTCCTGCCTGTTTGTTCGGCCCTCCCACCCCTGCCCTGCTCTTCCCTCCCTCCCTCCCACCGGTGCTCCTGCCCCTTTCCCGTTGCAGCCCTCTGCGGCCCCCACGGCTCTCGGCGACGGCAGCGAGCCTCTCCCGGCGTCGTCTTTGGGTGTCGCTGCCGTCGCTGCGCCCGGGAGCGCCCCCCTCCCCGCCCCCAAGCGGGCGCGGGTGGGTTTTGGACCGGCGAGGGGTCCCCCCCCCCCTTCAGCCGCGGCCTCCATGGGCCGCCCCTCCTCCTCGCCCCCTGCCCCCCTGGGTCCGTTCCCGCCCGCGCTGGTGGCTCCTCCGGAGGTGCGGGGTCTGGAGGCGTCTCCGGCGCGGCCTCTGGTGCTGTTCGATTTGAACGGGGTGCTGGTGCAGCACGACTTTCACGGGGGGGGGCGGCACCTGTACGCCCCCCGGCCCGGCCTGGCGCAGCTCAGACGGCTCGCGGAGGCCGGGGCGCAGGTCGGCATCTACACCTCGAGCTCTCGGAGAACCGTCGGAAAAGCGGTCCGGTTCATCTACGACGCCATGGAACGACAGCTCCGGGAAGAACAAGAGATGAAAAAGAAGGCCGAGGGGAAGGAGGGGGGAGAGGAGGGTGAGGAGGGGAGGGAGGGCGGGGAGGGCGGGGAGGGCGAGGAGGAAGAAGAAGAGGGCGAGGACGAAGATATGGAATCGGAAGGAAAGGCAGGGAGAGGGCGGGAGGTTCGGGATCGGCAGCAGCATGCCGGCGACGTCGACGGCGCCGCTGACGCCGTCGTCGACTCCGCGGAGACGGCCAACGACGCAGACAACGCCGCTGAAAACGCCGCTGGCGCCACCGTTGCCGAAGACTCCGCCGCCGCTCCTCCTGACGCCGAGCGGAGCACGACGACGACGGCAAAGAAGAAGAAGAAGAAGAAGGAGAAGAAAAAGAAGCGCAAGGGCGGCTCGCTTCCAGGTTTGGAAGTCTCCGACTCGTCGCCGTCCGCAGCCGGCCCTTGCGCACCCTCCTCCTCCTCCGCCTCCCCCCGTCCGCCCCAGGAGTCTTCACTTCCGCTAGTGTACCCCCTCTCGCTGTGGCCGATCCTGTGTCGCGAGCACTGCCGTCCGGCGTCCCCGGAGGACATTGCGCGGCGGGGCGGGAAGCCGTGGGACACGGTCAAGCCGCTGGCCAGGTACGTCTCGGACGTCGACTGGGTGGCGCTGGTCGACGACAGCGACCACAAGGCCCTCCCCGAGGAAAAGGACAGGCTTTTGCTCGTTCCCAGCTGGGAGGGGCCAGGCCGGGGACCCCTGCGCGACGACGACGTCATCCTCCCCGCCGTCGTGGACGGACTCCTTGAGGCCATCCGAGCCAGCCGAGAGGGAGGCAGGGAGGGGGTGAGGCAAGAGGGGGGCGGAGGAGCCGCCGACGAGCCCGCGAACAACTGCATCAACGATCCCGCGAGTGCCGCAAGAGACTGCGCCGACAAGCCCACCCCTCGAGAGCTCGCTCCCCGCGACTCCACCTCTGGCGACCCCACTCCCTGCGGCCTGACCCCTTCCCCTTCGCGTCCCAAGGCGGTCTTCGACCTGACGCTGGCACGGGACGCGCTGGCGCCCCTGGCCGCGCGCGCTGCGGCGGCGGCCGCCGCGCAGAGGCGTGAGGAGGAGGCGAAGCGGGGCGTGGACGGCGCCGCGGCTCTCGCCGCCGAGCCGCAGCGGCGCCCCTACGACCCGAACGCGGCCGGGAACGCGTTCGACGCTGCCCTCGGCGGCCCGGCCGCCTCCGCGCCCCCGCCGCTTCGCCCCGCCTCTGCCCTCGCCTCGGCGCCGTGGCCCACGCCGCTGCACTGGGAGCTCGCGGCCTTTGCGCGCCTCGCGGCGCCCACGCGCGAGGAGGCTGCAGGCGCCCAGCTCGTGCGCGTGGCGCTGCAGGGGATCGTCACCGACCTCTGGGGGGGGGTACCCGAAGGAGTGGACGCAGGCGCCGGTTGCGACTCCGGTTCTGGCCCTGGATTCGCCCCACGCAAGGTCACGCTTGCGGCGTTCGGTTCGCGGGCCATGGGAACGTCGCTGCCGGGGAGCAACGCCGATTTTACCGTCCTGGGCCTCGACCCGGAGACCGAGCGCGCCGCGCTCGTGCGCATCCCCATGCCAAAGGAGCTGCAGACGGCGAGCGGCGGGGGGGCCGCGGACGGCAAGGGCGATGCGAGCGCCGACAAGGCCGCGGACGGCAAGGGCGATGCGAGCGCCGACAAGGTCGCCGGCGGCGCCCCCGCGGCCCTGCCTCCCCCGGAGGACCGGCGGGAGGCGGATGGGCAGCGGCTGGAGGAGCTCGCGGCGGCGCTGGAGAAGGCGGGTCTGCTCTCCTCCCCTGCCTTGGTGGTCAAGGCGTACGTTCCTGTCGGACGGTTCGAGATCGACGTGCGCAAGGCCGTCTCGATGGCGCTCCAGCGCGGAGGGCGGAGGGAAAGGGAGCTCACGCGGGAGATCGGGGTTGACACCCGGGAGCAGGAGAAGGGCCCGGGAGAAGGCCCCGGCCCGTCCCCGGCATCCGTCTGCCCCTCCGCCCTGCTCTCCTCTCTGCGCGTGGATGTGACTGTTGGCCGCCCGTCTGCTCCCGAGGCGGCGCGGTTCTTCCGGGCCGCGCTGGCCGCCGAGCCGTGCGCCCGGCCGCTGCTGCTGGCGCTCAAGGCCCTCCTGCGCGAGCGCCGCCTCTCCACGCCCTTCACCGGAGGCCTCTCCAGCTACGCCATCGCGAACGCCGCTCTGGCGATCCGACTGGAGCAGAGAAAGCAGGACGAGCAGAAGAAAAAGGACAGGGAGACGGACGCGGCCCGCGTCTCCTCCAGCGGAGACGAGAGCGGCCCCGCTTCTGCGCCCGCTTCGACGCTGCCCTGGCCCCGGGGCACCGCCGACTACGGCGCGCTGCTGTTCGACGCGTTCGAGCTGCTGGTGCGGCGCATGGATCACGTCACCCAGGCGCTCTCGGTCCTGGGGGGGGGGGTTGTCGACGACGGGCGGAAGAACGTCATTGCCGACCCGTGGGCCGGGGAGTTTGCGAGAAAGAGAGCGGGGGGGAAGCAGGCAGGGAGAGGCGAGGGCAAGGCGGAAGGGAAGGCAGAGGGCAAGGTCGAGCGCGAAGCCGAGAGCAAGGCGGAGGACAAGGCCGAGAACGAGGGCAAGGGCAAGGGCAACGCCGACGCAGCCACCGCTCCCCCCTCCGCTCCTTCCTCCACCCACTCCTCCGCCCCCTCCTCCGCTCTTTCTTCTGCTCCCCCCGCTCCCTCGTCGTCGCCTCCCCCTCCCCCTCGTCCCGCGCGTCGGGGCCCGCCGCGCCTGTCGGTGCTGGACCCGCAGGCGCCGATGCGCTCTATGACCTTTGCCGCACGTCGGTTTCCCGCCATCCGGTCCATCCTGGGCGATTCTATGGACGCCGTGGCGTACGTGCTCGAGGACGCTGGCGCCTCCGAGGGCGGCCGGCGCCTCGGCGAGGAGGAGCGCGAAAAGTTTGAGCGGCTCCCGGGCATGCGCTTCGATGACGAGGGCAGCGCCGAGCGCTTCGCGGCGAGCGGAGACGTCGCCCTCGCCGCTGGTCCGGCCGAGGGCACTGCCGAGGCCACTCCCTCTCCCCTGCTGTCGTTCGCGGACGTGCCGTCGTCCGAGGCGCTGGCGGCGCTCTTCCCGGTGCTGTCCTCGCTCTTCGACGTGCCGCTGGCCGTCGGGCGCGACGCGCCCGCCGTCGAGGCGCGACGACAACTCGCGAAGCACCAAGCCATGGACGAAGACGAAGAGCGAGCCTTCCTGGACAACCGCCGGAAAAACAACGCCAGGGGCGCATGAGCGAGTTGTTGTCAAGGCCGCTCGCTCGACGCCCCGTGAGGACCGCGCCGGTGGGCCGGAGGCTCATCCCCCTGCGCTCGCACCCCCTCCGCGCCTCTCGAGCTCGTTTGCAGACATTCTCACCGCGTTTTCTATCGTTCTCGATTTCTTTTCATCTTCGCGCTGTACGCTTCTCCCCTGACGACTGCCTCACGCCGCTTTTTTTGCCATGCCCACGCCTTGCGCATTTCGCCTTGTGCCTTGCGCTTTGCGCATCGCTTCTCTCCCCCTCTCCCCCCCCCCTTTTTCTCCTTTCGCGGTCCGACTCGGTGCGAATGGACAAATCTCCGTTCTTCGCTCTCTACCCTTGCTTTTCACCGTCACCTTTTTCTTTACCCCGTACGATCCTCTCACGCTCTTCCCTCCCTTCGCTTTTCGCTTTGTGCTTCGCCCATTCCCCCCCCCCCCCCTCTCTGCACCTCTCTTTTTCCCTCTCTCGGCTCGTCTTCTGTCTGTCACATGCGCTCGCGCGCGCGTGCGCGCCCGTCCGCCCCTGCGGACTGCGTCGGCGCACAACGAAAGAAACGGCCAGACGAGCGCGAGGCGGGCGCTCCAGGAAGCCGCGGGGGCGCCGGACGCCGGACGCGGGGCCCCGCGCGGGCGTCGCGGCTTTGGGCCCCTCCCGCCGGGCGCGGGGCCCCGCGCGGGCGTCGCGGCCTCTGGCTCCGCCCTCCCGCGCCGCTCCCCTCCCTCTCCCCCTCCCTCCTCCCCTCCCGTTTACACCTTGAGTCCCTGGACGGCGTCCGCAGCCGCGTCGGCGTCTCCGTCCTTGGGCCCCTTTCCGCGCCTCCTGTTGCGCTTCTTGGGCGCCTTGGCGTCCTCTGCGGCCATGCCCGGCGGGAGGCGCAGGGCCGGGGCGCGCACGGGTCCCGGTCCGGCGGCCTTGACCTTGCCGCCCTTGTCGCTCTCGTCGCGCGCCAGCGAGAAGACGCTGCGCGAGGCCGCCACCGCCTGCGCTGCGTCGGCGCGGCCCCGCAGGTGCGGGGGGATGTATCCCGTCGCGGGCTTTGCGGCAGAGGCGGCGGGGGCGGGGACCGATGCGGGCTTTGCGGCGGCAAAGGGTGCGCTGGCGGCACCGTCGGTTCCTGCGGCGTCGTTTCCGCCCTTGCCTCCCCCCTTTGGCGAGGCGGGTCTGTTGGGGTGGGTGCCTTCCGGGTCTGGTCTCCAGAGGGCTTGGAAGAGGACTGGAAACTCCTTCTTGGCGAGCTCTTGTCCGGTGTACTTGTAGGTGCGGACGCAGTTGTCGACGCGGAGCCTTGGCGCGACGGTAGAGACGAGCATGCGCCGTCCGTCCGGAGACCACTCGAGGGTGACTCCGTTCCACGCCTTTGCGGCGCCGAGGGGCTTGCACTTGCCGTCGGCCTTGCGGTCGTAGACGGCGACGTCTCCCGGGAGGTTGCCAAAGCCCGCGAGCGCGAAGAAGCGGCCCTGCGGGTTCCAGCGCACGAGGCAGTGCGGCCCCGAGCCGAGGTCGTAGCGCGGCTTGCAGGTATCGTCGAAGACCATGGCCTTGGCGGGCATGAATCCCGCGAGCGCGATGAAGCAGTCCGACTTGGGCGACCACTGCACGTCGTGCACCGGCCCCTCCTTGGGCAGCTCGACGGCCGCGTCGGGCACCTTGTCGTCCGCCGACAAAAAGTGCAGCGAACGCTCGCCGTAGTAGCTCTTGTTGGTCGCGTCCACGTCCGATGACGCCAGCGCCAGCACGGCCGTGCCGCGGCGGTTCCACGTCAGCTGCGCGTGCGTCGCGCGGTAAAAGCCGCGACGAGCCAGCGCGGGGGGAGCCTTCTCGTCAGACGCGCTGCCGTCCGCCAGCGCCCGGCAGTCGTGGATCGTCACGCTCCCGGGGCTGCCCTTGGAGGGACCCGCGTGCACCGCGACAAGCAGACGACCATCCTCGGACGCGGGCGCCGGCGCAAACGCCGTCGCGTTCGGCACCCGCAGCCGGAACCGCGGCGCGGGTGCGGTCGGCAGAGCGGGGGTAGACGGCGCAGGGGCGCCCCCCGCGCCCGCCTTGGCGCCCCCGTCCCGGTCGGCCCTCGCCTCGAGCTCGGCGACGTCAAAGGCGGCGACGCCGCTCGGCGCCAGGCGGAAGAGCAGCTCGTCGCCGGGGCCGAAGCGAACGCTGGGCCAGTCCTCGCGGTCGAGCTGCTTTTGCACAAACGCCACCAGCGGAGCCCCGTCGGACACGCGCCAGACGACCAGGTTGAGGTCGCCCGCGGGCTTGCCGCCCGCCGCGTCCCCGCCCCCGTCGGCGGGCGTCTTGTCCTCGACCTTGGAGGTGTTGTGGTGCGCGCGCAGGCCGCGGCCGACCGCGGACGAGTGCTTGCGCCACGTCGTGACGTACCGACCGGACGGAGAGTACGCAACGGCCTGCAGGTGCTCGATCGGAATGGTCACGGCCCCGTCCGCGCCCGACGCCCCGGTGGGGCGCAGCACCAGACCCTCGGCCGTGACCGTCGCGAACGTCGACCCGTCCGGGGCCAGCTCCAGACCGGACGCCTCGCACGGATAGCTCCGCAGGGTCTCCAGCGAATTGCCGTCCAGCACCTCCACGCCCGCAGGCGTGCGACCTGAAAAAGGGGGGGGGGGGGGGGGGGGGGGGGGCCACGAGAGTGAGGTCGGGAGAGGACGGGAAGGGGTGAGAGTCTGGAGGGCAGTCGGAGCGAAAGGCCATCGGAGAGGGGGTCGAAAGACCCATTCCTCCCCCCCCCCCCTTTACCCGTCCCCACCTCCCCTCCTTCTCTTCCCCTCCGCATCTCTGCATCCCTCGTCCTCCCTCCTGCCGCGACGCCGCCGCCCGCCCCCCCTCTCCTCTCTCCTCCTCTCTTCCTCCCTCCTCTGCCCGTCTCCTTCATTTTCCCGTCGCCGACTCCCTCCCACGGCGTTCGCGTCCGAATGGGCCGTCCGCGAAGAGCGCGGCGTCGGCGGGCGACGCCCGATCCCGCGCGCGCCGCTCGGGCGCCGCTGGGGCTGGGCCCCGGCCGCCCCGCGGCGGCCCGCGGCGCGCCGATCCCCGCGCGGCCAGTCGCGAAGCGCACAGAAAATCTCAGACTCGGTCGCCATGGTGTCTCGTGTCACCGAATCCGAGGTCGGTGCCGGATCCGCGCGACGAGACCGCCACGGGCTTGATGTGGGACGGAGGGGGAGGCGGCGGGCGCCGCGGCGCGCGGCGCCGCGGCGATCGCGCGCCTGGCCTTCC
>PGFX01000199.1:0-19529 GCA_003612995.1 Prototheca bovis | reverse complement strand
TTTACCGCTCCCAGATTCCCCCCCCCCCCCCCCCCCCCCCCCCCCCCCGGATCGCGGTCCCCTCCCCCGCCGAGAGCTCGCCTCCGAGCCGACAGCGCGACGCCTTCCACGCGAAAGGGGGAGGGGGAATCGGGCGGCAAAGTGCCGTTCGCCGGTCCAATGTCCCGCAGCTGCGTCGCGAACGCGGCGATCGATGCGCCCGCGAGCGCTCCCTCGCGCGGCGAAACCAGACGCCCCCCACCTCTCCCCGCTCGCCGCCGCCCGGCCTCCCCGCGCGGCCGCCCCCCCGCCCGGCCCGCCTCCGGCAGGGTTTTCGCCGCGCGCGTCTCGGCACCGTCGCCTTGACGACTTTCCCGATCCGCGAGGCCCGCCTTGCGTCCCTGGCGCCGCGCAAAGCTGCAGAAACGTCCCGTCGCCGGCCCGGCCTCCGGCGACCCCGCAGCGATCGCGGTTGGGAAGCGGGGGGAACTGTGGGATTGCCGCAACGCGTCTCCCGGGGGTCGGTCGGCCGAGGCTGGCGGCCACATGCCCGGTGGGGGAGGGGCGGGATCGGACCGACCGGGGGAAGGAGGCGGAACGCGCCGCCCGACGACCTCGGCGTTTCGGCGGAATTGCGGCGCGCTGCGCGCGGCAATGGCCTTCCGAACACCAAAGGGGGGATCCGCTCGCGATCCCGGCCGCGCGCGCACGACTGGGCGCTGACCCAGTCGTCCCGGTCTGCCGTCACCCCCCTCTCCCCCCCTCCCCTCTCCCCCCCGCCCACCTTCCCCCGCCTTCCTCCGCCTCCCCCGACGGCCGCGCGCAGCGCCGGTGCGAGCGCGCCGCGGCCGGTCCGAGGAGCGCCTGGGCGCCCGCAGTCGCCGTTCGGGGGCGCTCGAATTTGCACGGCGTTGCAGAGCGACCACGCGCGAGACGATCGAATCTTGCCGCGGCGTTTCGGTCCACGAAGCTGCGGAGGAGGGCGGGGGGTCGCGTAGCTGGCGCCGCCACCGTGTGAACAAAGGACGGGGCTGCGAAGGAACGCAGTGCGGGGACGGAGTGCAGGAACGGAGTGCAGGGGCGGAGCGCGCGATCGCGCGAACGATTCACGCGACGCGAGTCGAAATTTAAAGCCGTCGGAATTCGCGACCGACGGGCGATCTGAACCCCTTGCGTCGTCCGAGGAGAAGCAGGTCTGGGTCCGAGCCTCCCGAGGGGAAGCTCGGGAGGCTCCGACCCCCGGATTCCCGCCACGCGCGTTCACTTCCCCCGCCGCGTCCCGTCGGCGAGTCTCGTCCGCTTTCGTTTTCGCGAGCCGACGACCCGACGATAACGACCACCGACTCGCGAAAATGGCCGACCTCTCGCCCTCCAGCTCGTCCATCTCCGAGGGACTCCTCAGCGGGGAAATGGTGACTCGCCAGGGCTCGCTGCCGTCCCTCCGCGGCTGCTGGAAGGACGTCAAGAGCGCAACCGGATTCGCCAAGAGGTACGTCTCAATATCGCCGGTCGAGCGTCAAATCGGCGTGGGGATGCCCCGACGCTCGGGGCCCGCATCGCCAGCGGCCGCAGCCCACCCGGCCAGAGGTGCCCGTCTCGCGGCCCTCGCCCCCCCGGGTCCAGGCCCCTCTTGGGACGCCGGCTGCCCCCCCGGCCGACCCCCGTCCCTCCTCCCGCCCCCCGGCTTCCCGACGGGGCGAGAGGCCGGGCGGCGGTCGATCCCGACGCGCGAGGTGGCCGCTCGGGCGCCTCGAGACGCTCGCGAGCTGCCAGAGCACTCGACACGCTCTCTCGACTCGACGACCGACGCCCGTTCGCCCTCCCCTCCCCCCGCTCCCCGCAGGCGGACCAGCGACTGGATGGGCCGCGCCCGCGAGGGCATCCGCATCAACAGCTGAGCGGCGCAGGTCGCTGTCGTCGGCCGCGCGCCGCGGCTGGGCGCTAACTGCCCCGTTGCGGTTCGACGAGGCCCGAGCGCGCCTCGGACGAGGAGTGAGCGACGAAGGGTGGTCGTCGGGAGGGGCGAGGGCCGAGAACGCGACTTCCTGCCTCCTTTGCCGGTGCCGTGGCGCGGTGCGGAAGAGCGGGTGACGCTTCAGTGTCGCTCGGATCGATGCCCGCCGCTCCGGTTTCGCTCGGCCGTCCGAGCCGCCGCTCCCCGGTTGCGCTCCTCCGCCCAGATCGCCGAGACACCGTCTGCCTCGCTTGCGCCCTCAAGGCCCAGTGCAGCTCCGACGCTCTTGCCTCCCTCCGGACTGCATCGGCCGGCGCGAAGGCTCCGCCGAGCCTGGCTGGGACGTGCCGGGTCTCGCGCTCCTCAATCTCCCTCTTCGTTTTTTTCTTGCACCTCTTGCACCCGCCCGCATCCTCTCCCCAATCTCCTCTTCCTCTCTCGATTGTTTCTTTCCTGCCCTCTGCCCCCGACGTCCCGGCGCCTCTCGACGAGCAGTCTTCGCGCTCCGTCCCGGCGCCTCTCGACAAGCCGTCTCCGCGCTCCGTCCTGCCACGTCTCGACGAGCCGTCTTCGCGCCTCGTCCCGTCCATCGATCCGTCCATTGTCGCGCGCGCCTCCTTTCATCCTTCTCCCCTCCCTTTCCGACCACAGCGTGGGCAAACTGCTCCCTTTTTGCCGGCCGCCCACCCGCCCCGCCACTCCCCGCCCCGCCGCGCCCGCGCGTGCCTTTTTTTTCGTCCTCTCTTTATTTCCGTTTGGCGCAAAGCGCCCCCGCGCCTCCTTCGCGCCGCGGCGGCTTTGCAAAGCCGCCGCGAGATTTTTCGAGGGAGCGTGGTGGGGGGGCAGGAAGGCGGAAGCGCACGCTTCGACGAGAGTCGCCAGAGCTGGTCGAACGACACGGGCGGCTTGATGGCCAGTCGAGACTACAGTCGCGATGCCTTTCCGATGGACCGTCCAGAGCCGACCGGCGTTGTCGTCTCGATGACCCGTCCAGAGCCGACCGGCGTTGTCGTCTCGAGGGCCCGTCTCGAGCCGACCGGCGTTGTCGCCTCGACAGCCGGTCTGTGGCCGACCGGCAGCACCGCCCTGGTGGCCGTCCGCATGGTCGAGCCTCGCTGTCGTCTTCGCCGCCGCTTCCGTGTCGATCCCCGCGGCCTTCCCGACGGTCCGGGGTGTGCTCGCTTCTGCCCCTTCCCCCCCGCCCTCCCTTTGCCTGAACGCCCGCCGGCTCCCGCCCGCTCCCCCCCGTCTTCCCCCACACTCCTGCCTCCTCCGCCCGGACGTCCTCGCGCCTCCGTCTTTTCCGCCCTCCCCTCCCGATCGAACGAAATGTAACTCGCATCCTGTCGCTTTGGGCTGTTTGCATGTGCGCAGGCGTCTACGGACTGGGGGCGGAACGAAAGGACCGGGCAGCCGGCAGGAAAAGTGGGGGGAGATCGGGGTCTGAGCGACCGCGGTCTGAGCGGGCGGACAGCGAGGAGAGGGACCGTCAAAGGCGGATCGGGGCGAGGAAGAAGCGAGGAGGAGCGGCGAGCACGGAGAGCGAGCGCGAAAAAGACAGAGACCCGACGAGCGGCAGTGCGGAGAGAAGCGAGGGGAAGCGGAAGAGAGGGGGAGAGAGGGCGCGGGGGGACGAGTCGCGAGGCCAAGCGAGAGGGAGAGAGGGCGCGGGGAAACGAGTCGCGAGGCCAAGCGAGAGGGAGAGAGGGCGCGGGGAAACGAGTCGCGAGGCCAAGCGAGAGGGAGAGAGGGCGCGGGGGGACGAGTCGCGAGGCCAAGCGAGGCCGGGCGAGCAAAGGTCGGGAGGTGGGGGGGCAGAGCCGAGGCGTGGAGCGAAGAGCGCTCGGGCGGGCGGGCAGAAGATTCGCCTCGAATCGGAGTCGCGCAGCGGGCCGGAGGCGGGACACGGGGTAAGAGCCGGGGGAGGGGAAAAGAAAAAAGGCAAAGGGAGGAGGGGAGCGGAGAAGCAACGTCAGAGGCACGGGCAGCGCCTGCGCCAAGCAGGGCCCGGGGTTGCGCGGCGTGCGGGGCCGAAAGGAACGCATCAGAGGGCGAAGAAAGGCGAAAGGAAAAAAAGAGAGAGACAGAGAGAGAACGAGAGCAAGGAGAGAGAGCGAGACAGGGGAAAGTGGGAAAGAGGAAACGTCGAGTGCCGAGCGTTCTGCGGGCGGTTGGTGCGGAGCAGTCTCGGCGTTCGCAGCCACCCGCGCCTCTGCGGCATCTCTGTGGCGTTTCCCCGTCCAAGCGCTGTGGGCCGATGCGGATCCACGAGGCGCAGAAGAGCACGGCGGTTCGAGGCGCGACGCGGCCAGCCTCGAGCTCGAGCGCTCCCGCGTCCAGCGCGCCCCCCCCCCCCCTCCTCCCCCCAACCCCCGCTCACTGGGCGTCGTCCGCCTTGGCCTTGGCGGCCTGAGCCGCGATCGACCTGGTCGGCATGCGCATGACCGTCCATCCCGAGGCCGCGCCTCCCGCCCCGGAGCCCGCGCCCGCGCCGCCCGCCTGCGGGCGGCTCGCCTCGCCCCAGCGGGGCGCGGCCGCGGCCGAGGCCGGCCTGGCGGGCTCGCCCCAGCGCGCGGCGCCGGGGGCAGACGCCGGGCGCGGTCCCGCGTCTCCCCATCGCGCCGATGGCGCGGCGTCGTTGGCGTCGGCCGCCGCGGCGCCCGCGCCGCCCCAGGCGGGCACGGGCGTGGCGCCGCCCGAGGCCGTGCCCGAGCCCGAGGCTGTGCCCGAGGCTCCGGCGAGCCCGCGGTCGAGCTGCGCGGCCGGGGTCCAGTTGGCGTCGATACGGAACATGCCGCGGATGCCTCCTCCCAGGAGGTCCTTGGCCGCCTCGCGGTCCTGGGCCGACTCGAAGTAGGCGACGACGTCGTCGGGCCCGCGCCACTCGAGGCGGACCCTGCCCTGCCAGTCGCGCAGCGAGCGCGCCGGGTCGGCGGCCGGGGCGACGTCGTAGAAGCGCAGCGCGTGCCCCTTCTCGGCCTCGAGCGCGACGGCCAGCTCCCGCGGGTCGACCGAGGCCGCCGCGGCCGACAGGCGGCGCGCGGGCCGCGCGGCCGCGGGCGTGCGCAGCACGGTCACTGCCCGGCGCGCGCCCTCGCCGGCCGAGGCGCTCGCCAGGCCGTGGCCCTTGGCCAGGTGGTGCGCGAGCGCGCGCTCGAGCTTGGGCGCCGGCGCCAGCGTCTCCTTGCCGCTCGACGACGCGACGAACGCCTCCAGCTGCCGCTCCAGCGCCTGCGTCGCCTTGGGCAGCGCGCGCGCGGCGGCCAGCGCCGCCGCGGGCCACTGGTGCTCGCGCGTGCGGCCCCCGCGGTTGAACGCGGCCGTCGGCGCGGGAAAGGACACGTGGTGCGCCGACGTCGGCGGGAAGAGCGCGTCCGGGACCACCTGCGACCCGCCCGCCGGCGGCGGCGACGTGGCCGAGGCCGCGCCCGAGGCCGCGCCGGCGCCCTCGCCGGGGGCCCCGGCACCGCCGAGGCCGACGCCAAAGGCGTCGGCGAGCGCGGCGCGGCGGCCCTCGATCGCGCAGACGGCGTCACATTCGAGCTCTGGAGGCTTCTCGCCCTGCACCACCGCGCAGTGCGTGGCGCGCCGGCCGCACCTGCACCGCACGGTGACCTTGACCAGCGGGGGCGGCGCCGCCCGCGCGCGGCGCGGCGGCGCCGAGCCCGGCGCGGCCGCCGAGGCGGCGGCGGCGGCGGCCGCTGCCGCGGTGCCCTCCCTCGCACCCGCGTCTCCGAACGCGCGCGGGCCGTCCGGGCCGACGGCCCCGGCGCCCGCGCCGAGGTCGTCGTCGTCGTCGTCGTCGTAGATGTGGAGCCCCCCGACGCCGCGCGGGCCCGCCCCGCCGGCCCCCCGTCCTCCGGGCCCGTCGAGGCTCGGGTAGGCGTCCTCGAGCGCCGGGAGGCGCGCGGCCGAGCGCGAAGCGGGCGGGCGGCGCGCGCCCTGCCCTCCGAGCGCGGGCAGGTTCGGCAGCGAGTAGCCGTGCGCCATGCCGCGGGCGGGCGCGCCTCCCGCGTAGGCGTAGGCGGAGGCGGCGGAGGCGCCGTAGGCTGCCTGGCCGCGCGCTCCGCGTCCCGCGGCGCCTGGGGCGAAGCCTCCGCCGAGGGCTCGGACGTCCTGGCGCGCGCTGGGCATCCCCCCCCCTCCCGAGTGGGTGGGGAGCTGGGAGAGGTCGAGGGTTCTGGCGTGCTTTTGGTCCCACTTGGGCATGGCCCGCGCGTGGTGGAGGAGGTGGTGCGACCTGAGCTCGTCGAGCGTCTCAAAGGCGACGAGCGCGAGCGGGCAGTCTCCCTCCTGGCAGGCAAAGTGTTTATCGAGCATGTGGCGCCAGAGGGCCTTGCGGTCGCGGTGCAGCTCCTCGGCGGGTCCCGAGCCGTTGCGCGCGCAGATGGGGCACGTCTCGTGCGCCTCGCGCGCGTGCGCGTAGAACGCGTCCACGTCGTAAAACGTTCCCGCGAACACGCGGCGGTACGCGAACGCGACCTCGACGTCGAAGAACGGCGAGGGCGCGGCCGGGGCGGGCGCCGGGGCGCCCTCCCTCCGCCGGCGCAGCGCAGACTCGCGCTGGAGCTCGCGGTCGTGCTCGCGGTCGACCTTGGCCAGCTCGCCGCCCTGGCAGAAGAGGCACCGCGCGTGCCTCGCGTCCACGTGGTTCTGCAGCTCCTGCAGGC
Source organism: Prototheca bovis (assembly GCA_003612995.1). NCBI lineage: Eukaryota > Viridiplantae > Chlorophyta > Trebouxiophyceae > Chlorellales > Chlorellaceae > Prototheca > Prototheca bovis. The sequence goes on along the minus strand of PGFX01000199.1, from coordinate 12,926 downwards.
CAGGGAAAACCTCGAGCTCCCCCGCAAACTGCGTCGAAAAGCGCGCGCACAGCGCGCACAGCAGCGTGCCGTGGCGCCACAGCGCGTGCTGAACCATCTCCATCCGGGAGCGGAACAGCGTCCGCCGAACCGACGGCGCGGGAGGGACCATCGCCACCGCGGCCGGAGCGGGGCCCTCGCCCTGGCGGGGCGCGCCGGGGGCGCCGCGCCTCGCAACCGGTGCCGGCGAGGGGCCCTCGCCGCGCCGGGCCGCGTCGGCGGCGAGCCCGTTGGCGGCAGCGCCCCCGCCGCCGCGCTTGCCGGCGGGGGCCTGCGCCACGACGTCTTCGCCGCGGGCCTTGCAGGTGGGGCACGCGACGGCCGAGAGGTCGTCGAGGCGGTGGCGCAGCGCGTCCGCGCGGCGCCCGACGCCGCGCGCCACGTAGACGCCGGCCTTGGCCAGGCGCGCGCACGCGCTCAGGCCCCGGGGCGCCACGAACGGACACGCCAGCCACGAGGCCTGCGCACCGACCTTGCCGGCGCCCTTGCCGGCGCCCTTGGCTGGCTCCGCCTTGCCGGCGCCCTTGGCCGGCTCCGCCTTGCCGGCGCCCTTGCCGGCGCCCTTGGCCGACTCCGCCTTGCCCTCCCCTTCGTCCTCGCCCTCGCGCACGCCGTTGGCCTCGAGCGTGCGCGCCACGTCGGCCCACTCGAGCGCCAGCACGCCTCCGGCCACCTTGGTGCACTGCGGGCACCGCACCTCGCCCAGCCCGGGCTTCTGCGCCCGGGCGGCGCCCGCGGCCGGCTCGGGGACGCACAGACGCATGCGCAGAGCGCACGTGGCGCACAGCGTCGCGTGCCCGCACCCGAGCAGGGCCGCGTCGGACATGGGCTCGTAGCAGATCAGGCAGGGAGGCGCCGAGCCAGAGGCGGACCCGGTCGCGGACGCGCCGTCCTCCTCGGGCGACGAGCCCCCGGCCGCCGCCGGGGACGGCTCGCCGCCCTCCGCCGCCCCCCTGCTGCCGCGCCCGCCCGCTGCCCCCCTACCGCCACGCCCTCCGCGGCCGCCGCGACGAGCGGGGCGGCCAGAAGAAGCGGCGGGCGCGCTCCGCGGCGCCGCGCGATCCGCCTCGCCCGCCTCGACCAGGCCATTGGGAGCGACGGTCCCGGAGGCATCGGACGCGACGCCGATCGAGGCGCCGTCGATCCGAGACGACCCAGGCCCGCGGCCCGCGCCGCGCCCGCGACCGCGCCCGCGGCCGCCGCGCCCGCGCCCAGGCGGGCGCGCGGCGCGCGGCTCTGCGCCAGCCGCGTTCGCTCCAGCGTCCATGACGCGTCCCTCGAGGCGAAAAAACGACAGAGGGCCGCGCCCTTGCCGCGACGAAATCGAGCGCCGCGTCGGGCGGGCGCGCTGGCGGGGAGCGGGAGGAGCGAGGGAGCGGGAGGGGGGCTCGGAAGGAGCGAGGGAGGAGCGAGCGAGCGGGAGGGGGGGGTGGAGGGGAGAGTGGGAGCGGATGGAGGACGGAGGAAAAGGGGGAGGGGGGGAGAGGGGGCGGAAGGAGGACGGAGGAGAAGGGAGAGGGGGGGAGAGGGGGCGGAGGGAGGACGGAGGAGAAGGGAGAGGGGGAGAGAGGGGGCCGGGAAGAGCTGTGGGGGAAGAGGGGAGGCGCGCGGGCGAGCCCCGGCGCCCTGGGAAGCCCGAGACCCGAGGCTCGAGGCCGGGGGCCCCGCGCGCGCGCGGCTGCCGCGCGCGCGCTCGCTCGGGGCGACAGGACGGGGGAGGCGTCGCGGCCCGCCGCGAGTGTGCGTCGTACGCGTCGACGCGGCGCACCCCGCAACGCGGCCGCGCCCACAAGCGGCTCGGATCGCCAGATCCGCGTTCAGCGGCGGCCGCGCGATGGTAGCGCGATGAGCCTGGTCGTCCGAGTGTTCAATTGGCCTTCCCGGGCCCTCGCGGCGTTCCGTCCGCGCCGGGCCGCGCGACTCGCGCTCATCGTCGCGTTCCTCGCCTTTTCCCTCGCCCGTGCGTTGTGTTTCTGCGGTGCATCGGGGCCTCGAAAGGCTCATCGGGCGCGACCCGACGCGGAGCGCCGCGCGCGGCGACAGGACGGCGGTTGAGGCGCAGGGAGCCGAGTGCAAGGGGCGGAGGCGGGCGGCCGGAGGCGATGAGGGGAGCGCAGCGTGAGCGCGGAGGGGGCCAGGAGGGGGAGGGGCGGGCGGGCGGGCGGAAGAGCGGAAGGAGCGAGAGCAGGGAAGCCGGGAGGCAGGGCTTGCCGCGTTCGAGAACGCGCTCGGAGCCGCTGCGGTCGCGGCCCGAGACGCGTCGGCCAAGGCGTTTGCCGTCGGAACGGCGCGGCAAGGCTTTGTGACGGCCCGGAGGAGCCAAATGGAGGAGAAACGGGCGGAGACGGCGTCGGAAACGTAGGCAGGGGTGCCGGCGGTGGGGGAGAGTCGCAGTTGAGGTGACTAGGGAGGGAGATGAGGCGGGGGGGGGGAGGGGGAAGGGGAGCGAGGGGGGAGGGGAGCGAGGGGGGGGGGGGGGGGGGGGGGGGGGCGGAAGGGGAGGATGGAGAAAGACGGGCGGCGCGCCCTTCTCGCTCGACGGTGCCCCCTGCGCTTGCGACGGGGCGAGCTTTGGGTGGCCGCGCCCGGCGTTCGCTCGCGTCGTCGTCCCCGTGCGAGTTCCTTTCCCCTCCCTTTTCCCTCCCTTTCTCCTCCCTCTCCACGCACTCCGCTCACTCCGCTCACTCCGCCCGCTCCCCCTCCCCCCTCCCCCCTCTCCCCTCCCCTCGCCCCTCAGGCATCGCCCGCTCTCCCCTGGGCGCCTCTCTGCTTGCGTGCGTGGCCGCAGCTTCGTTCGCGCACCCCCAGGCGGCTCGTCGCGTGCGCGACTGGTTGGCGGACTTTCTCTCCGAGGCCGAGACCGAGGCGACGCTCGCGGCCTACACGTTTGCGGTCCGGAGCGGATGGGTCCGTGGCGAGGCCGAGAGCTGGGGGGCGGCGGCCGGCCGGGGCGCCTCGCTGTGCGGGCCGCTGGGGGCCGGGCTGCGAGGCCAGGGCGGGTCCGGCCCCGGACCCGCGGCGTCCGGGCCCGGGGACCCCGGGCACCTCTCGCTGGCGCCCGGCGGCGGTGACGCGGGCGGGGCGGGTCCCGGGTCTGGCCTGGGCACCGGCGGCGCGGGCGTGCCGTCGCTGCCCGCAGCATCTCCCGCGGCGTCTGCGTGGCGCCAGACGGCGCCCCCGGAGCTCGAGGAGGCGTGGGACGCGCTGTGCGGCTCGATCGTGCAGACGTTCCTCTACGACGCCTTTTACGCGCACCTGACCCCCGACCGCGAGTTCCCGCGCGGCGTTCGCGCGGCGCTCGACGAGGCCTTCGGGCGCCTCGGCGAGCGCGCCGCGCGGCTCGACCTGCCCGCGCTCGTGGCCAGCTCCGCGCGCATCTTCCAGGCGCGCTTCGAGGCCTGGCGAGCCGCCAGGGACGCCGTCGTCGGCAGGGGAGGCGGAGGCGCCGGAGCGGGCGGCGCGCCCGGCGCCTACGGTGGTGCTCAGTCGGGCCCCATGGCCGTCGCCTACGGGGGCGCGCAGTCGGGCGCCATGGCCGCGCCGTCTGCGCCGTCCGCCTCCTCGTCGGCGGCCGCCTTTGCCGCCTCGGGCCTCGGCCCTCCCGCCTTTGCCGCGGCGCAGTCGCAGGCGTCGTCGCTCCGCACGCAGACGTACACGTGCTCCTCGCGCGCGTTCGACCGCGCGATCAAGGCCGAGCTGGCGCGTCGGCGGCAGCTTCCGGCGGCGCTCGCGCGCCGGGGGGGGCACTACGCGTGGTGCCGCGACGCCAGCGACCGCGCGCTGCTGCACCTCGTCCCCTCGGTGCCGCGCTGGACGCTGGGCTACCCGTTCGTGCGCGAGACGCTCGCCAGCGGCGTGCTGAGACACGTCATCGCTCTCGCCACGCCGCATGCCGCCTCCACGGCCCTGCTCGCGGCGCTCGAAAAGGCCCAGGCGCGCGAGGGCGAGGGCGAGGAGTGGGAGGACGAGGGCGAGGGCGAGGGCGGCGAGGGCGGCGACGGAGCGGACGGCGCGCCGGGGGCGGGGGGAGGCGCGGGCGCAAAGGGGACGCAGAAGAAGGCCGCGAAAAAAGAGAAGAAGAGGCTCGAGAAGGAGCGCAAGGAGCGCGAGAAGCGCGAGAAGAAGGAGCGGGAGAGGGGCGGAGACAGGAGCGCGGCGGGAGACCTCGGCGGGGGCGCGGGGAGCGACGCCCCGCCGCAGGCCAACGGAGGCTCGCGGTCGTCCTCCACCTCAGCTGCCTGGAGAGGCGCCGCCGACGTCCAACAGCAGCAACAGCAACCGCGGCATGCGTCTTTCGCGCACCCTGGAGCGGACCTTCGACCGAGTCTCGACGCTGCGTTTGGATCCGCCTCCACCTCCGTCTCCGCTTCCACCTCCGCCTCCGCCACGATCCCGCCTCTCGGGTCGTCCGCGGTTCCCGCGCCTCCGCTGCCCCTGACGTCGAGCGGGATCGCGAGCGTCCCGGGCCTCCGGCTGGACGTCAACCGCCGGCTCGGCGCGCTGGCCAGCAGGGTGGGGATTGGGAAAAAGGACGCCGCGGCGCAGCCCGCCGCCTCGGGCGGGAGCAGCGGCTTCGCAGGCGACGCGCTTGCGCGCGTGCGGTCCGCCATCTCCTCCACCTCGGCCACGCCGGCCTCGTCGCGGTCCGCCTCACAGACTGGGCTCCCGCCCGGGCTCGCAGGAGGCGCTGCCGCAGACGGCCCCTCGTTCGGACCCGAGGCCTCCACGCTCGAGGCGTTCCCGAGCGCGCGGTCGGTCGACGGCGCGGGCGACTCGGGCGACAAGCTCGCGTCCCTGCGCCGCAACTTTGTCTCTCGCGCCACCACATTCGTCGACAGCCTCAACCGAGGCGGGAGCGGGGACGGCAGGGGCCGCGGCGGCAGCGCAGGCTCGGACGACGGTGGGACAAAGGCCAAGGGCAAGGGCAAGGGGAGCGTGCTCGGCCGGAACGTCTTCGGTTTTGGGAAGAAGACCAAAGACGCGAGCAGGGACAGAGAGGGGGACAGGGACGCGCGAGGCGGAGTGGTCGCCGGCAGGGGGGGCCCTTCCGCCAGAGGGGATTCTTCCGCCCTCCAAAGCCCCTCCCCGCGAGGGGACGCCTCCTCTTGCGGCGACTTTTCCGCCAGGCCGGGCGGCGAGTGGAGGCCGCGCGACATCGGCGAGGGGCTGGTGCGGTCCGAGCGCTCCTCCTCGGATGCCGACTGGTCCGTGCGCGGCGGGGCCGCGCGTGCCTCCGCGGCCGCCGCTGGAGCCGCTCCCCCCTCGGCGATCGCGCTCGCTTCCGACCCCTCGACGGCCCCGCGTCGGCCGCTAACCCCCTCGCCGTCCGCCGATCTGCCCCCAGGCCCGCTCCACGCCGCTCAGGCGCACGCTTTGGCGGCGGGAGCCGACCGATCCGTCGTGGCAACGCAGAGCTCCGCGCCGTCGCTCGCGGCCGCCCAGCTCCGCCTGCTCTCCGTGTCGTCGGCGCAGGGCGCGCAGGCGCCTGCGATGGACGCGGCAGCGTCGTTGCTCTCCCCCTCGCCGGCTCCGAGCGCGGCGTCCTCGGCCGCTTCCTTGGCGACCGCCCCTCTGCGGTCTTCCGCGGCCCCTGCGCAGCCCGCCCAGGCCGCCGTCGCGATTCCTCCCGCCGCTCTCGCGACCGGAGCGCAAGCGGGCACCGCGGTCGCGGCTCGCGTCGCGGCCGCCGCGACCGCCTCGGCCCCGTCGTCGGCGCAGCCGTCCCTCCCGCCCTCGCCGCGCCGCGCTGCGGCCTCGCGCCGCGGCCCGCTCGCCAACTCGGCGGACGCCAAGGCGGCCGCGGAGCGCGACGAGGCGGGCAAGCGGCGGTTCCTGGAGCGCATCACGCGCGCCCGGCGCGAAGAGGAGGCTTGGGCGCGCGCGCAGTCGGCCGAGGAGGCGGCCCGCGGCCGGAGCCGGGCGCAGCCGACTGCCAAGGGCAAACGTGGCGGCCCGCTCGCGGCGGCGATCACGGCCGAGCTGCCCGCGAAAACCCCCGGCGCCGCGAGAAACGCCCAGGGTGCGGCGGCCGTCGCAATCCCGTCGGCCGCACCTCTGGGGTCTTCCCCGCCCTCGCGGTCCCGCTCCGCCGCGTCCCTGGCCCGCTTTGGCATGTCCCCTCTGGCGTCCGGCACGAGCGCGGCCTCCAACACCACCGCGCCGCTCTCCTCCGCCCCCGTCTCGGCCACTGCGGCGGCGGCTGCAGCCGCGGCGGAGGTTGCCGCTCCCGCGGCCAAGCCCGTGCCGTCAGCCGCCTCGGCGGGACCGCTCGGACCCGCGTCCGAGACCGCTCCTTCGCGCACCGTCGAAGTGGCAGGCGCTCGGTCGTCGGCATCGTCGATCCACGGGACCGCGGACGCGACCCGGGAGGAGGCGCACAGGATGCGCCACGCCGTGTCCTGGGCAGACGGCCTCTCGGCCGGCTCGTGGGCGGCAGAGGAGACGCGGCGCGGCGGAAAGGCGGTCAGGGGGACCGCCGCGGCGGACGCCGACTCGGGGGCAACGGAAACGGTCGCCACTGGGCAAGGAGATCGAGCGGGGGGCAGCGATGGCGCAGCGCCATCGACGGGTGCTGGAGCGCCGTCTGCTCCCCTGCCGCCGAATGGACGCGACGGCGCCACCGAGGCCGGCAGAGGCGCCTCTGCCCTTGACTCAGCGACGGTCGGCGGCGCCGCCTCGGCTCTCTCCTCCGCACCGCCCCACGCGACTCCGCTCGCGCTCGCGCAGGCCTCGTTCTCCTCGACCCCATCGGTCTCGCTGGCCGCCACGCCGCTGCACGCGTCTGCGCTCTTGCAGTCCTCGCAGCGCCCCCCTCGGGTCGTCGCGCAGACGTCGCACGCGCGACTCGCGGCAATCTCGCCCGAAGCGTCGCTCGCGCGGCCACCCACGACCTCGCCGCAGCCTTTGGCGCCGCAGCCCTCGCGCGAGGCGTTCGACAGCTTTGCTTCGGCGCGGCTCTTGGCCACCGACGGCAAGCGCAACGCACAGGGTGCATACGGCGTCGCGGCGGCTCCGCTCGCGGCCTCTGCCCTGTCGAGCTCGCACTCGTCGCCGGAGCTCTTCGACGGGGAGGCCGTCACTCGGGGAGAACAGGCCGACCGCCTGACTCCGGACACCTCGGCCGCCACCTCCATGAGTCTGTCGCGGCCGCCCTCGCTTGGCGGGATGTTGGCAGGGGGCAGCACGACCGGGGACGCTAGGGACGCAGAAGAGAAGTCGACGCGGACTGGCGAGAGGGATCTCGCCGCCAAGGAGGGCACGGCCGGACCTTTCGAGGGGGGGCGTGGAGGCTGTGACGCGCCGGTCGCCAACGGCGCGGCGGGACCGACTCGCGACCCCGCCACGCACCCTTTGCTGCGACCCGCGGGCTCCGAATCGCCGCTGCGCGCGCCGCCGGGCCCCTCGTCCCGCGGCTCGCCGCCCCTGCGGCCGCTCGGACCTCTTTCCGCAGTCACTGCCGTCTCGTCCGCCGGCGCGCTGCCGCTCTTGTCGGGGCGCCGCACTCCCCCCGCGTCTCAGGCGCTGCACATCTCGTCGTCGCAACATGCCTCTGCGCTCGCAGCCGCGCTGACCGCCTCGCTGCAGGCCCCCGCGAGCGGTTCGAGGGCACGCCTCTCGCCTCGCCCAGCGGAAGCCGTTGACGCCGAGCCATCGAGGGCGCCCGTGGGCGTCCTCGCCGCCTCGTTCGCCAAGGCGGCGGGCGCCAACGGCGCCGTCGAGGCGCGCACCGCGACCGACGCGCTGCGCGTCCCGCCGGGGCAGGCCAACACCTCGGCGTCGCGGTCCCCCGACCCCATCGTCTCAGCGGAGCCTTCCGGGGAGGCGAACGGGCGGTGCGGGCCGCGCGGTCTGCTCTCCGAGACCGATGCTGACGTCGCCAGCGCGGAGACGCGGGACCACCCCGTCGACGCTGAACTGGTCGGCGGTTCGACCGCGGACGGGAACGGGGTCGCTGTGGGTGGCGCCGCCGCCTTTGCCGACATGGCTGGAGGCGCGAAAGGAAACGCCCCCGAGCTCGCTCGCGGCTTGAGCGACCCAGAAACCGCCTGTCGCGCCGACTCGCGTTCCACGGACGTCCCTGAGGTCCCTGCGCTGCCGCAGGCCCGCACGATCCACAGCCTCCGCCCGTCGAGCTCGTTCACGACGCTCTCGAGCCTGGACTCGTCGAGCATGTCGTCGGCCTTTGTGGCCCTTGCCGGCGAGCCGGCGTTGGCGTCCCAGGAGCAGCGCCCCGACGGCGCCTCCGACCCGCTCCCTCCGACGTACGCGTCGCGCCGGCCTCCGTCGCTGTCGCACCTGGTGGCGCCCGCCGCGGACGCGTCCGGCGTGTGGGTGCGGTCCGTGGCCTCGGTGCCGGCACACTCGCCATTCGACACTGGTCGCGCGCTGCTGTGCCCGCGCGCGCGCGTTGTGGGCGCGCAAGCGCCCGAAGGCGTTGGCGCGGCTCTGTTCGTCGTGCACACGCGCCTGGGAGACCGGTCCTGGGTCGTTCTGCGGCGCTACCGCGACTTCAAGGCGATGCACAAGCTCTTGAGGGCGCAGTGTCCCGGCTACGCTATCCGGCTCCCGCGGCGCGAGGACTTTCCGGACCCGCAAGAGCTCTCCGGTAGCGCCGTGCTGGGCGGCGTCGGCTACGGCGCCGCCGTGCTGCGCGGCGTCGTCGGCGGTGGCGTGCGCGGCGTCGGCAAGCAGCTCGGCCGCGCGCGCAGTGCCGTCATCGCGCGGAGCGGCGGCGTCTCCGCGAGGCGGGCAGACGGCCCCGCTAACGACGCGGTGCCGCTGGAGGAGGAGGACGACGGCGACGACGAGGCGCTCGACGACGAGATCGATCCGGAGGCCGCGTTTCCGATGCGTTCGGGGAGAGCCGCGGGAGTCGACCGGTCGCGCGCGCGCTCGCCGACGCGCTCGCGCTCGCCCGACCGCGCACGCTCGCTGTCACGGTCCGCCCCCGGCCGCAGCGGCGAAGGGGGCGGCCCTGCCAGCCAGGATCGGGCGGGAGACGACGACATGGACATGCTCTCGCGGGACGCGCTGGATCGGGACGCGCTGCTGCGCGACGCCCTCTGCAAGGGCTCCACCAGGGAGCTCGCCGGCCGGGACGCGGTCGCCGACGGCCGCACGTCGTTAGACGGCTCGGCGGACGGCTTTGCACGCCCGTCCGACCCCTCGGCGCCCCGCGCGCGCCCGCCCCTGTCGCCGCAGCAGGAGCTCGCGCGCGCGCGCGTCGGTGCTCTGGACGCGTTCCTCGTGGCGTGCTGCGCAGACCCGCTCATCTCGACGGCGCCGGCGCTCAAGGCCTTTTTGCGGTCGGACGACCCGGATGCGATGCGGTCGCCCTCGAGCCCCTCGACGGCGTCGCTCTTCCGCGTCGTCGACGAGGGCGCGTCTTCGGCCGGCGACCTCTCGTCGCCGCCCACGCCCTCGCTCGAGCCGTGGGGCGACCTCCCCGGGTCGCCCACGTGGCTCAAATCGGCCAAGCGCCGCGGCAGGGCCACGCGGCTCGCTGCGGCGCTGCGAGGCGGCGGAGGTGGCAAGCGCGAGGCCCGCGACGTCCGGGCGCTCTGGGGCGACGGCGCGGGCGAAGTCGGGCCGACCTCGCCGGCCGAGGCCGCTGCGCGCGGCGCTTCGCCGGCGAGGGACCGAGGGACGGTTGCCGACTTGCTGCAGTCTCCCTCGTCCGTCTCCGAGTCGGACGCGGAGCATGCCCCCTGCCAGGGGGTCGGCCCTTCTCGCCTGTCGGCGGCGGAGGGGAGCGAGGAAAAGAAGAGAGGCAGCGGAAGTCCCTCGAGCCTCCGCTCAGGGGTGCGTTTTCTGCTTGGCAAGAGGGACAAGGACAAGGCGCGAGAGCGCGAGGCCAGCCGCGAGAGGGCAGCCGACAAGGCGGCGGCCGAGAGGGTAGTCGGCAAGGCGGCGGCCGCGACGACGGTGTCTGCGGCGCCCGCGGCCGCGACGACAGAGTTGGCGACGCCTGCGGTGATGGCGGTGGCATCCTCGGTCACGCAGGTCGGAACGCAAACCGTCCGTTCCGAAGCGGCCGCGAGGGCGCTCTCGGTCCGCCTGGCCGGCGGGCCGACGCCGGCATCCGCCGCCTCGTCCCACCCGGGCTCGTCGACCTCGACGCCCTCGGCGGCTGCCGCGCAGCTCGACCCGCGTACGCTTAATGCGTCCTTTTTTGCGGGCGCCAAAGCGGACAACAGGGGCGCGCGGAGCGGTCAAGACGCATCGTCGAACGGCACCGTGGCAAACGGCGCCCAGACGAACGGCTCCGCGACCAACGGCGTCGCCGCCGCCCACGCGTCGGGATCGGGTCCCAAGCCGGCTCCGTCGGCGCCCGTTCCAGCCGCGTCTTCCGCCCCGCAATCTATCTCAAAGTCCATCTCCAAGTCGCTGACGCTCCCCGCGGCGCTCGTGGGCTCGGTGTCGTCGTCTCTGCCCTCGAGCGTCTCGGCGTCGCTGCAGGCCATCCCCGATGCGCTCGCCAACCCCCCGGGCGCGCACCCCGGCGCGACCCTCTCGCCGGCGCGTCCGTCCGCGTCATCCAAGTCCAAGAGCGCCGCGTCGCTCGCCTCCCTGGCTGCTCCCTCGGCTGGCGCGGCCGCGGCCTCGGTAGTGCCGCCCCCGCCTCCACCCGTGCCTCGCCCGCGCGTCTCGCTGTCGGCTCCGATCATGGACATCGTGGATGCGGTGTTCCGCCTGTCTTCGCGCGGCTTCTTCCGGCGCCGCGCCGTCGCCGCGGCGCGGCAGGTGCTCACGCTGCTGGTGGGCGAGGCCATCGAGGACAAGCTCGCGCAGGCCATCGAGAGCGCCCGCGACGCCAAGCTGGTCGCTGGCGCGCTCCGGGCCCTCCAGGCGATGCTCTGGCCCGGCGGCGAGTTTTTCGTCCAGAGATCGTGCAGGGAGTGTGCGGTGCGCGCCGGGCGCGACGCCGCCGCTGCGTCGGCGACGAAGGCTGCCGAAGCGGTTTCCGCGGGGCACGTCTGCACGGCCCAGTGCCGCGAAGCGGGCGAGGGGGCGGGCGCGTGCCCCTTTGGCGCCGGCGGCGGCGCCGGCGACGCGGCTGCGGGAGCGTTCCTCCCAGACAGGGCGTCGGGCGCTCTCGACGCGCGTCCGGACGGGGGACTCGCCCGGGCCCCCCCCGGTGCCACCCCCGTGCCGTCTGCCACCTCGGCTGCTGCTCCCGCACCCCCGAGCCAGCCGGCTGCGCAGCCGGCGCCGCTGACACTGGACCGCTTCCTGTGTGAGGACACGGACGAGGAGGAGGAGGCGCTGCTGGCCGCCGCCTCGGCGGCGGGCGACCCGGAGGCGCTATGCGACCCGATGGGGGCACGCAAGCGCCGAGAGCGGGACCGGCAGGACGTGGCGCGGCGGCTCAAGGCCGCTCTGCACGGCAAGGCGCCGCGCGTGCTGGTCTCGCTCATCGGCAAGGACGCCTACCGCGACGGCGTCGACGACGTCTTCCAGGCCGTGCAGAGCCGCACGTTCATCCGCATCATGTGCTACGACCTCCTCGGGCTCGTCTGGGACCAGCTCTTCCCGGTGGTGGGGGCCAAAAGGTGAAGAGCCCCCCCACGCGACGCACGGCGCGCCGCGACGCACGGCGCGCCGCGACGCGCAACGGCAACGACGCAGCTGCATGCGCTGGCACGCTGCGGCACGCGCCAATCTCGGGCAAGTTGGAGCTGCGATCGAGCTTTGCTGAGATTACCAAACTCGGGTCGCTTGGCGCGCCTCTTTCCCCCCCAAACCCGCTTCCCGGGCCGGATCGCTCCCCTCGGCCCCTCTTGCGCACGACAGCACAACTTTTCCGTGTCGATCGCTCGGCGATTTGCTCCTTTCTCCCGTCCTTGTCTGTCCGACCTTTGAAGACCCCTTTCTTTCCGCGCGACGAGACGCGCACTCTCCGCCTGCCTCGCCCGCTCGACGCTGCGCTCTGCGTCTCCCCACGCTCCTCGCTCGTTCTCTTCTCCGCTGCATCGTGTCGTGCGTTCTTTGCGTCTCCCGCGCGCCCTCTTCCCTAGTTTCTCTTCGCGCTTCCCCCGTCTCCTCCCTTTCCTTTCATATCTTCGCGTCAAGCTTTAGCGCCGCGCCGAGAGGCGTTTCGCCGCGACGCCCCACCCACGTACCCCGTGCGCTCGGTGGCCTGCCCCCTTTTCCTCCGCCGCGCTGACTCTACGCCAGCTGCGCTTCTAGCCCTCGGTTCTTTCCGTTCTGTCTCCTTGCGTTCGGTTCGTTCCCGCGTCCACGCCCGCGCCGTGGCGCGCGGCTGCCATCGCCGCGGCGGTCCTCTGCGCTCCCTTCCTATGCTGCCCTTTCTCGTTGCCTCGCGACAGCTTCTCATCGCCTCTCGCGACCTTCCACCGCCCCCGCGGCGTCGCTCCCGACCGCATTTTGACCGAGACACCCACCTTTCGTTTCCGCTTCCGTCCCTGCCTCCGCTCCACCGGCACGACCTCTTTCCCTGGACATCCGCCTCCCCTTTCCGCGTTCGTCACTTCCCCTGCCCCCTTCGCGCCTTTGGCTCCGTCCCGGCAAAGGTCCGGTGGCGCAGAGTGTCAACGAAGAGTGTAGAAGGGGCTGAACGAAATCGTAGTGGGGTTACAGCGCGTGATGGTGGGTCCGATTCCCGGTCGGGCAGAGTCGGGTCGGTTTTGGATCGGTCGGTTGTATCCATAAGGGTCGGATTCGAGCGACTCGGGGCGGATCCAGAACGGTCGGATTCGAGCGACTCGGGGCGGATCCAGAAGGGTCGGATCGCCGCTGATCGATTCCAACCGCGTTCTCTCAGAGGTCTGCGTACGAGGTCAGTTCGCGTCCGCCGGCGTCGCCGCCGCCGGCACCCATGGCGTCGTCGGCCCCCCCCCGTCCCTCGCCCCGCTCGCCCGCGCCCC
>PGFX01000188.1:0-19550 GCA_003612995.1 Prototheca bovis | reverse complement strand
GGGGGAAGGATCGGCGCCGGGTGCGCGCGGGGAAGCAGTCGGGAGGAGAGACGCCCGGGGCAGAAGCGCTGACGGTGGAGCAGGGCGGGCATCGGGAACGGCGGCCGACAGCGTCCAAAGGGCGCCGCGTCTCGCGCCGTCGGCGGGGCGCGCGAGGCGCGAGGCCCCCGCGCCCGCGTCGCCGTCAGGAGCGCAAGGGGGCGCACCTCCTCGGCAAAGCCAAAAAAGGGGAGTCTGATCACGGAGCTAAGCTGCCGCTGCTCATGCGCCCAGCCGAGCAGGTCTGGGAGGAGCGTCTGGGCGTGCTCGCGCCTGCGCGACGCGGGCGTCTCGCGGAGGTGACGCAGGAGCTGCGGGACGGAGGGGAGAGGGGTGAGAGGAGAGCGCCGGGGCGACAGCTCGCAAGGCGCGCGATCGTGCGGGCCGCTGACTTTGTGCGCTCGGACCTCATGCTGTGGGTGCTGAAACCCAAGCCGTCGCAGGTGGAGGCCGTCGTCGAGGGGCCTTGTCAAAGAGGAGCGTTCGTGCGGCCGCGCAGCCGTGCAGGAGCTCTTTCCCTCGACGCACCTCGAGCGTGGCTTCGGCGAACACGCCAGCAGCCAGCCGAACCTCGAGCCAGAGTCTGGCCTCGTTCAGCGAGGAGCGGTGGGCGACGCCCCGGCTGCGCACGATCTGGAGCGCGAGGCCGGGCCGGGATCCGACCACCAGCGCGTGGATGGTGCTGGGCGGCACGCGTGTCGAGTCGGTGTTGTTTACTAGCGCCTTGAGCTCTTCGAGGTCCGCCTCAGTCGGGCCCTGACCAGGCGTGGCGGTTGCCAGCGCGTCGGCCGTGTAGCTCAGCGCCGCCAACCGGAGGTCGTCTGCGTGCTCGTGGAATTCGGACCTGCCAAGAGGGAAGGAGGCGCGTCGAACGCTTGGCGCATGGTGGGGGGCCGCGACGCTCGGTGTGCCTCCCCAGATGAGCCACACGCGCACGTGCCCTCGTGGGGTCGCCCATGTGCCGTCGCGATCGTGCGCTCTCGTCCTCGTTCGCGCCGCGCCCCCGTCCTCATTCGCGCTGCGCTCCCCTACCGTCGCCGCTTCCGCGAGATCGCCCCATATCCCTGCCTCTCCGTGCGCCGTGCTCGTTGGGCGCCGTCTCGGACGCGGCTCGATGGAGACCCCACGGGCCCGGGTGTCTATCGCGAGCCTGCCGGCGCGTCGCCGTCCCGCGGACCCCCATCTCGTCCGCCCCCTTCTCGGGAACCGTTTTTGCCCGCTTCACGCACCCCATGCGTCTCGAGAGCGCCGCGGGTGGCGCGGCGCCGGCATCGGCGAGGTAGTAGAGCAGCGCCGACAGGCGCTCGGCGGCCCCGCCGGCCAGGCCAGAGAGCAGCACGGGTCGCAGAAAGGCGTCGGGGTGGTCCCCCGGCGGGTACAGCGCGTCCTGGACGCCGTGCGAGACTCGGAGGCTCGCAAGAAGTTCTCCGAGGCGGTCGAATCCGAGCTCGCGGCGCCTCGAGCAGGCGGCGCGCCACTCGGGCGCGCTGCGGAAGCGCCCGGCGCCAACGGGCTCCCACCCCCCCGGGAGCGCGTCGACCACCCACCGGACCGCCCTGGCGCACAGCGACGCGTTGGCGGCCCGGTCCGCCTCGGGGCTCGATCCCAGCGATCCCGGCGCCTCGCGCGGCACCGCGGGAGGCACCGGCGCGAGCCCACGGAAGACCAGCTCCAGCACCCCAGCGGCGACGACCACGCGAGATGCCGCGCCGGCGGCGCCAGAGCCTCGGTCCGGTCGTCCGACGCTGCGCAGCAGCGACACGAGGTCGGCCTCGCAGCGCTCCAGCTCGGAGAGGGCCCAGGAACGCACGCATTCGCCGTCGAGCATAAAGGCCTCGACGGGATCCGCGCTCGAGATTGACGGGTCCGAGCAAACCTTTTGGGGTCGATGGGGAAGAGGAGAAGGGAGGGGCGAAGAACGCTTCGGTGAGCGCTGCGATCCGAAGATCGGCACCGGCGCGCCGGAGCGGGATCTCGAAGGAAGCGGTCGCTTCCTTCGAGGTCCGGTCGAGGACCTCCGGTCGAGGTTCCGGAGGGCGTTTCGCGCTGGACGCAGGCGGCGCTGGGGCGGAGCGTCTTTCCCGGGTGCTCCACCGTCCGCCTCGCGTTCCCTGGCTGCTCCACCGTCCGCCGCGAGTCCCCGCCCCCTTCGGAGCTCCCGGCCCGTGCCTCGCTCGGTCACTGCCCGCTCCCCCCGCGCACCCCGCTTGCTTCGGTCGTTCCCCCCCGCTCGCCCTCGCCCCCCCGCGCTCGATCGCACCTCGGCAATGTAGTCTAGAACGAGCGCGCCCATCCCGGAGCGCGTGGCCACGGTGAGGATGGCGTACAGACGCCCGACACTGTCATCGGCCGGACGATCGACCAGGCCGGCATCCAAGCAGCGCGCGTAGAGCAGGTCCAGGATCGGCCTGCCGGCCTCGCGACGGAGGTAGTCGCGCGGCGAGGTCTCGGCCAGCGCCCGCAGGGCGTCCTCGGCCGCGGCGGCCGATGCGCGCGCAGCCATTGCGCTATGGGAGGCAAATCCGTGCGACGCAGAGCCCGGGTCGCTGCGGCGGGCGAGCCGCGAGAAGCGGGGGCCGCGGCAGGAGAGCGGACGGGGGAGCGCAGTAGTTCGAAGCGCGCGCGCGGGGAGGGATCGAGCGGAGGGAGCCGGCCCGGAGGAGCGGGGGCGGCAGGAGGAGCGCTAGGCTGGCGGAGGCGGACGGGGAGAAAGGCGAGCGCCCTGCGGCGCGGCGGCCGAGACGGGGCGGCTCGGGTCGTGGTCGCCTTGCGCCCCTGCTACGGACCGCCCCTCCGCCAGGCCCCGCGGGCGCGCGGCGCGACGCGGGAGGCTCGGGGCGGTCCGGGCGCGCCTCTGGCTGCAGGCCATCTGCCGCGCGTCCGGCATCGTCGCATCGCGGCGTCTCGGACTTTCGCTCGCGCGTGCCACCTCCGGGGCTCCTCGCGCGGCGCGCTCGAGGGACGAGCCGCGAGCGACGGGAGCGCCAGGGCGCAAGCGCGCCGGTGCGCTTGGTCGCTTGCGTTCGCAGGCGCGCTCGCGAGCCGCGCACGGACCAGACGCCGCTGCACTTCCCGTCGGAGGCCGCATTGACGATGGGGCAAGTCGCTCCCGAAGTGCTGCGCGAGTTGGAAGTGGAGGCCTACTCGTCGGTCATGAGGGCGCTCTACGCCGGGACGTACGACTTGGTGCGTTCCCCCTCCGCGGCTCGCGCATCTGCGACCGCGCGGCGCGGCGTGGTCGTTGCGTCGGCATCTCTTGCATCCCAATGCGGATGGCTCGAGGGCGACGTCTGCCTCCGCGCCCCTCCGTGCGCCCCGGGGCGCCTGTTGCGTTTCGGCGCGGAGGCGCGGCCGCCGCGATCCCGAGGCCTGGCGTCGCCAGCTATGGGCTCTGGCGGCAGCCCGGCGCTCACCGCTCCCCGCACCCCTCCCTCCCCTTTCCTCCTTCGCTTCCCCCCGCCCTTCCCCGCGGCTGCGCAGGAAAAGGAAGAGCTGCTCACCAAGCTCCGCGCACACCTCCACGTCGACCACTCGACGCACTCGGTGCGCCTCCCGCGGCTCGCGCGGCGCGGGCACCTCCGGGGCCGCCCGCGACACCCCGGCTGCCGCCCGGCGGACGGAGGTCTGCGGCTCCCGACCCGCTTCTTTCCCCCTTTGCGCGCGCAGGAGGTGCTGGCATCCGTTAAGGAGGACCTTCAAGCATTGAAGGAGGGACGCGAGCTGCCATCTCGCGCGCGCCGCTCGGCGCAGGTCCGGAATGCGACCATGCAGTCCGAAGGGTGCGTCGATGCTCGGCTGGAGCGTGGGGAGGGCCAGGGGGGTGGAGAAACCGAGGCGACGGAGGGCGCGGAGGGCAAAGAGGGGGCGCCCGAAAGCGTTTGGGAAGTCGCAGGCGACCGCTTCGGGTGGTCGGAGACGTCGTGCAATGCGTGAAGCCGCGGATGCGTCCCGACGCGGCGTGGAGAGCCCGCGCGAGGCCGCGGGTGCGCCTTCTACGCTCTCGACCCTCTTTGGACGTGCCGCCCTCCCTTTCGCAGGTCGCTGGCGGCAGCGCAGTCCGCGGGTGGGGCGCCTCGCCGCCCCGCCGCCCGCGTGGGCACGTCTGGGAGTCAGCGGTCTCGGCCGGCCGCGAGCCAGAAGCGTGCTAGCCGCCCCGCGGCCGTGCGGAGCTCCGACCCCTACAACTACGTCGGGCGTCGCGTCTGGTGCGTGGGCCTGGGCGTGGCGGTTGGAAAGTCGCAGCGCGTCCAGAGCGGTGGGGCGTCGAGTGGCGGGGTGGTCCGGCTGCGACGGGGTCGACCTTTTCGTCGCCTTTTGCCCTCGCCGCGCGCGCGCACTTGTTTTACCGACCCGTGCTCGCTGCATCGACTCTCTTCGCGCGCGCCTTCTTTTCCTCCTCTCCCCTCCCCCCCCCCCCTGCACCCGTCACCCTGACCCCGTTCGCCCGTCCCCCCCCTGCACCCGCCGCCCCGACCCCGTTCGCCCGTCCTCTCCCTCCCCTGGCGTCCTTTGCGTCGCACAGGCGCCGGTGGCCGTCCGAGGAGCTCGAGTGGGTCGAGGGGATCGTCTACGAGTACGATCCCGAGGCAGGCACGCACAGCATCCTGTACGACGCCAACGTCCCCGAGCGCGAGACCGTCGAGGACGGGTTTTCCTTCTCCTACGCCAACGAAGGAGACTACGTGCTGGGCGATTTTGTGGACCTCAAGACGTTCAACGGCTCGCGTCGTCAGGCCGAGTACCCCGTGGAAGCTCCCGCCGAGCCTCCCGCCGACCCGGCCTCGGTGGCCGCCAGCTTGGCCGCCTCCCGCGACGGCAACAGCCGACCGCCCAGCAAGAAGCGTCGAAGCAGCGCGCCCGCGGTGCCGCAGACGGCCCCGTTCGAGACGGCATGGTTCGCGTCGCGCGTGACGGTCGCGGGCGAGGCCGAGCTCGCCTCGATGCTCCAGGTGCTGGACCGCAAGGAGCTTGAGAAGGAGGCCGAGCTGCGCCTTGTCGAGGAAGACCTCGCGACCGCCGGCGACGAGGCGCGCCGCGCCGAGCTCGACCGCGAGTTTGCGGCGCTCTGCGAGCGCGAGGACTTTATCATGCGGGAGCTCGCCCAGCTCTGCAAGGTCGAGGCCTAGCCCAAGGGCACAACCGAGCCACGCGCCGGCCTGACGAGGGAGAGGCGGCCACATGCCTGCGCGGCTTTTTCCCCTTTTTTCTCCCGGCGCTCGCCGGTCTGACTTGAACCGATTCGTTGGGTGGCGCGCTTCAGCACGCGCGTCAAAGGGACCTTCCGCCCACCACGCTCCGGGGCGGGCCGCGGGGAACGCCCTCTGCGGCGAAAGCGGTGCGGGAGGCTCTGAGCGCTCGAGCGCCGTTGGCTGCGTGCACCGGAGCCACCGGATGCGGCGACGAGCGGCTGCGGTGCTTCGTCGCGGCTTGAACAAGGGCCAAGGCGCCGCGCGGCCGTTTCTACCCCCCCACCCCCAACAGTGCCCCATGTTTTTCGCCCCGCATCCCTCGCTTCCGCCTCTGCGCTTCCCGACTTCCGCCCTAGTCCCTCTCCTCCGCCGCCCCGCCTCCGGATTTCTGCCCCACTTTCTGCTCTTCGCCTTCGACCCCCTTTTCTGCCGCTCCGTCCCTCGCCTCCCTCCCCAACCTTTTCCTTTTCTTCTTCCGCCTCGCTTCCCACCCTTGCTCCCTCTTCCCTCGTTCCCTCCTCCCACGGCCTCGTCAGCTCGGGGAGGCGTCGCGGCGACGGTGGCCGCTTCGCCTCGAGATAAACGCACCTGACGATGTCCGATCACTCGCAGTCTCGAGCCCGTGCGCCAGAGCGTCTGCGCAGAACGCCCGACGGTCGAGAGCTGGCTCATGGCTCTGCCAGATCCTGTTCTCGCGCGCGCAAAGAGGAGCGCGATCGCGCCGCCGTCGCGATTTTTTCGATCCGTCGCGCGTTTGCGCCCGCTCCGTGTTTCGCCGCTCCGCCCGCGCGCGCGGCGCGCTCCGCCCCTCGCCCGTGCCGCCCCCCGATCTTTCGCCTCCGCCCTTCCCCTTCTTCCGCCCGCCTCCTCCCCTCTCCTTCGCGCTCGCCGCCCCGCGCGCGCGCGCGCCGCTCTCTCGCCTCGCGTCCGCGCGCCGCTCCCGAAAGCGACACCCCGAACTGCAGCGCGCGAAACGTCACAGAGGTGGATCGATCGCTAGGGATTGGTTGGTTTTTTCGCTCTTCTCCCCTCCCTCTCCACCCTTTTTTTTTTTGCCGCGAGCGGGCCGCCATGCTGGGCTCCGCCGACCGCGCGACGGCGTTCGGCCGGTCGGTCGTCGTGGCGCCGCCCAGCGGCATCCTCGCGGTTTGGGTCCGTGGATCTGTGCGTGCGAGGTTCAGTCCGCGTCTCGCGCCGCGCCCCGGGCAGGCGCGCGAGTCCTCGCGCGCGTCCTGTCGCGGCGTCGCCACGCCCGCCCGGCGGCAGGCCACCGCGCCCGCCGCGGTGCCGGGCGCCGGGAGCCTGGGAGGAGAGGAGCGGGCGTGGGCGCCGGGAGTCGGGGCCGGGGACGGAGACGGGGACGGCGAGGCGTCGGCGGAAAGGGCGGAGGGTGCGGAAGCTATCGGGTCGGACAACCCGTTCGCGTACGAGGCCCGCGAGTTTGAGGGCATCGAGGCGACGCTTGCGGGGCTCCCGTCTGGGGTTGCCTCGGCGCTCGAGCTGCTGCTCGTGGCCGGCGCCGCCTCGGTCGGCTGGACCACGGCCTCGGCGGTGCTGCCCGCCCAACTGCGCGGGATCGGCCGCCCCACGGTGGCCGCCGCCAACGGCCTGATCGGTCTGCTGGCCGCGCGCAAGCTCGAGCGCGTGCGCCGCTCCACGGCAGGCACGCAGCTTGCAAACCTGCTGGCCGCTTGCCCCGACCCCGATGCGCTCTCGCGCGAGGAGGTGGCGACGCTCGAGGCCCGCCTCGGCGCCTCGCCCGTCGTCCTCGCCCCCGAGGAGGCTGTGCGACTGTACGGCATCTGGGTCGAGCACGTGCGCCCGCGCGGCGGCGCGTCGCTGCGCGGCGACGAGGCCGCGCGCTGCTCGGCCTTCAAGGCTGCCCTGGGCCTCCCGGATGAGCTGGCCGGCCGCGCCTTTGTGGACGTCGGCCGCGCGGTGCTGCGCGAGCGCTTCGAGGGTGCCGACAAGTCGACCGTCGACGCCTCGCGCCGCGATCTGCACCGCCTCATCTACGTCGCGCACCTCGTGCTCGGCGAACGCGCCTACCTGACGCCCTGGACGCGCGCGTGCGGCGTGCCGCCCGCCCAGGTCTCGCTCGCCCGCGCGGACGGCGCGCGCGAACTCTTCCGCGCCTTTCTGCGCTCGGACATGGCCGACGCGGGGGTTTTGGAACCCACACTCGCCTTTCTCTCCCGCGCCGCCACCGTCGCCCGCGCCGCGGCCCTCGAGCACGCCGACGCGGAGCGGCTGCTCGCCGCCGCCGCGCGACGGAGCCTCAAGGCCATCCTCAACGCCGCTCTCGAGATCCTCCCGCGCGGGGAGGGCAACCCGACCGCCCGGGAGGCGGCCGTGCGCGAGGCAGACCGCGCCATCGCTTTCAACCGCGACCTCGACTCGCTGCGCGACGCGCTGCTCGAGGATGCCGCGCGCGAGCCGGAGGGCGAGGCGTCCCGCGTGCTCGCCGTGCTCGGTCGTCGCGCGGTCGGGCCCGCGAGCCTCGCGGGCACCGCCTGGTTCGACGCCCCCGGGCGCGCCTCTGGTCTGCGCAGCCTGCTCGCGTCGCTCGCCGAGCAGCGCATCCGCGCGGCCGGCGACGCCTGGACACCGGAGGCGGCGCACGATGTCGCGGCGCTGCGAGAGCTCGGCGGCCTCGGCATCAAGGAGGGCCAGGCCGTCCAGCGCGAGGTCTGCCTGGGGCTCTACCGGCGCCTGCTCGACGCCGCGCTCGAGGACGAGCTGCCGGCGTCGAGCTCGCCGGCCGCCGTGCTGCGCTCGCTCGTGGCGCGCAGCGGCGTGGACGCCAAGGACGCAGCGGACGAGCACGAGGCTCGCTACCGCGCGCGCCTGTCGCTTGCCGTGGACCGCCGCGAGATCTCGGACCGCGACGCCGAGGACCTGGCTCGTCTTCAGCGCCTGCTCTGCGTTCCCGCGACCGCGCGCGACGCCGCGCACCGCGACCTGGTGCTGCGTCTCGTGCGCGCGCGGCTGGACGCGGCTGCTGCGGCCGCCGCCGGGGGCGACAACGAGGGCGCTCTGGCCGACGCCGAGGCGGCCGCCGCGCTCGCTTCCTCGCTTCGCCTGGACGAGCAGATGCTCCGCGACGCCGCGCGCGAGGTCGGCGTCGGCTACCTGAAGCAGTACGCGACCAAGGCGCGCCTGGCCCCCAACGCCGAGGCCGTCGTCGAGCGCGTCAAGGCCATGCTGGACTTTGCGGACGCGGGGCTCCTGCCCGCGCTGCGTCTGCTCTTTCCCGGCGAGGAGAGGTTGGCAGAGGAGCGAGACCGCGACTCCGTCAGAGGAGCGCTCTCGTCGACGCCCGTCGAGGTCATCGAGCCCGACGGCACCGTCGTGCAGGCCGTCCCCGCAGCATGGGGCGCTGAGGCGGCTGGCGAGGGCGAGGGCGAGGGCGAGGGCGAGGGCGGGGACGAGGACGAGGACGAGGACGAAGAGGGCGTGTCTGGCCTCCCCGTGGACCTCGCAGGAGATGTTCCCCTGAACGAACGCGTGGACGTGTACCGTTCGTTCCTGCGGGCCGTCGAGGCGCCTAAAAAGCCCAAGGAGAAGGCAGAGGGGGGTGAGGTTGGCGCCGAGGAGGGGGGCGACGAGGCGGAGGCGCTCGGGTTTTTTACCCGCCCCAAGATCTCCGAGGAGGCCGTCGGGCAGCTCGTCTCGCTGGCTGGGCTGCTGGGGCTCTCGCCCGACGAGGTCGCCCGCGTGCACCAGTCGCAGGCCGCCGAGGAATTCCGCTCGCGCGCCAAGGTGCTCATGCAGGCGCTGCCGCCGCAGGAGGGCGAGGACGGCGACTCGGACGACTCGCCGCTAGTGGTCGCGCTGCGCGCGCTTGCCGACGGCTGTGGCCTCACCGGCCGAGCGGCGGAGGAGGCGATCGACTCGCTGCAGACGTCTCGCATGGTCGCGCGCCTGCAGGCCGCACAGCGGGCGGGCACGCTGCGCCTCAAGGACCTCGAGCACCTGCGCAGCTCTGGCGTGCGCCTGGACAAGGTCCTGAGCAAGGAGCTGCGCATGCACGTCGTGCGGCTCGAGCTCGACGCGCAGCTGTCGTCTGGGCGCGGCGAGTTTGACGCGCACCTCATCCTCGAGGAAGCGCCCGAGGAGCTGAGCCTCGACCCCCGAGCCGTTGCCCGCGACGCCAAGCGCCTTGCCGGAGAGCGCAAGCGCAGCGCGCTGGTGCAGGCCGCCTCGTGCCTGCGGCAGGGAGAGGCCGAGGACGCGCTCAAGCACCTCAACAACGTGGTCGCCTGCGAGATCGCGGCTCCGTCGGCAGAGCCGATGAAGTGGGCCCGTCGCGACGAGGTCGACCACATGCTGGACCGGTACCGCGATGCCTTCCCGGACCAGCCGAAGAAGATTGCCGCCCTCGAGAGGGCTCTCGGCACGACCGAGAGCCGGGCCGCCAAGCTCGGCTTTTGATCTCCGCTCTTCTCACCGCTGCCCTCGCGCCGCGCTGGTTTTCGGCAGGGAAGCGGGGAGAAGAGCCCATTCACGTTTTCGTTCTGGGGTGGGAAGAAGTCCTCCCAGACCTTTTTTTTTTTTGCTTTTTTTCGATCGTTTCTCTTTCCCCGTTCCGCTCTCTTCGCCGAATTGCAACGTCCGAATCGCTCCGAAGAGACGCTCAGATCGGGGCTCGATGTCGGGGGCCAAGCGTCGCGGCGCTCGCCCGACGCAGGGGCGGCCGCCGCGGCGCGGCCTGCGCTCGGCGCTCCGCATCGCCGAGCGCGCGCGCGCATCTCGCGGCAGCGGCGCAAAGTGCGGTGAGGGTGCTGGGTTGCGTGCCTCGCAGGCGCAAGCAGGCCGCTCGCCCCGTCGTCGCGTACCGGGGCGGCGCGTCCGGTTGGCCGCTCCCCCGCCCCGCGCGCGCCGGCGGCGCGCGGGCGGGGGCGGGAGGGGGAGTGGGGGAGTGGGGGTGTTGGACGCCCGCCCGCCGACCCGAGCCTTCGCGCCCACCGCGGGCCGGCGGAGGCAGCGGGGGACGCGACGCGCGGCGCGCGGCCGGCGCGGCCGGCCGACGCGGGCGCCCGCGGCGGGCCGCGGCGCGATACGAGGACGCGTGCGGTTCCCACGGCCCCGTGCGCACCAGTTTCCGTTTGCTGTCGCGGTCGCGTCTTCCTCGATGAGCGCCGCGGTCGGAAGTGCGGCCCCAGCCGGGGCGGAGAGCTTTGACCGCTCCGACACGAGGTTGACCCCCGAGTTCGAGTCGTTGCTCTTCTTCTTGGCAGAGAACCCAGACGTGGAGACGTGGAAGAGCGCAGTCCCTCAGGTCGACGAAACTCCGATTCGTCGAGTCGCGTTCGATGCGACGCTCGATGGCAATCTCGTGCGTGCTTTCACGCAATCTGCGGGAGGGAGGTGAAGGAGAGGGAGCAGGGGGAGGTGTGCGGAAGAGGGGAGCGAAGGGGGGCGGGGAGGGGAGGAGCATTGCCGCAGCTGGCGCTGTCGAAGTGGGACGGAAAGTCGTTCCGTCCGCGCGGTCGCGCGACCTCGTCCGTTTCCCTTCCTTCGTTCGCAAAGCGACGGCGGTTCCCGCCGTTTCCTACTCCCATCCCACCCCCCACCCTCTTGCTCGCAGGCCGGCAAAGGCGAGCCAGTCGTGGTGACCGGGGCGCTGCTTCCCTCGGTGGCGGCGGCGGCAAACCTCTCAAGCCTGAGGGCCCGGTTCGGTTCCGCGCCCGCTCTCGCCAACGATCGAGCTCCGGCCCGCCACGCGGATGCGCTGGAAGGGGGTGGCGGGCGCCAGCGGACGCTGCGCTCAACGCTCGGCGAGTACCTGGATCGGCACGTGGACGCGGCGCCCGCCTCGCTCGAGGGCCACCTGGCCCCTGGGGCGCAAAGACCCCGCCAGCCGTTTTATCTCAATGGATGGAGGCCCACCCTCGCTTCGCGCGAGCTGCTGAAGCAGCTTTCGCCCCCCCCGGCGCTGGCGCGCATCGACCAGACGGTCGAGATTGCCAGCGCGCTGAACGACACGCTCTTCCGAGGGCTCCCGAAGGATGACGGCCGCGCACCGTGGTTTGGTGCCGTGGACGAGAGCCTGACAAAGGTGATGTGGCGTCCCGGTGCGGCGCGGTTGGGCGGCGCGCGGTCGCACGGCGAGGCGCGGAGCGGCGGGACGAAAAATGCTGGGACCCAGCCCGGCCGTGTGGCAGCGCGGCGGGGCGTTCTGCGTTGGCGTGGTGGCGTGGCTGCCCGCGACCTGCCCGCGCTATGGCGTGGTGGCGTGGCTGCCCGCGACCTGCCCGCGCCGTGGCGAGGTGGCGTGGCTGCCCGCGACCTGCCCGCGCCGTGGCGTGGTGGCGTGGCTGCCCGCGACCTGCCCGCGCCGTGGCGTGGTGGCGTGGCTGCCCGCGACCTGCCCGCGCCGTGGCGTGGTGGCGTGGCTGCCCGCGACCTGCCCGCGCCGTGGCGTGGTGGGGTGCCGTGTGACTGTGCGCCGCGCCGTGCGGTGGGAACGATTCACTCAGCGCCTCTGGTGTCCGCCCCATCCCCGCAGCTGTTCATCGGTCCCCCTGGCACAATCACACGTCTGCACTACGACGCGGGGGACGCCCACGGCTGGCTGCTCCAGGTTCGTTTGCGTCGCTTACGACGCGACAAAAGGTCGCGAGTGAGAGAGCGCAGCGTCGACCCGGAGGGCGGGGCGCGCGTGCAAGGGTAGGCCTCGGAGGCGGGCAAGTGCGTCGTTGCGGGGCAGAGTTGTCGACGCCAAGGCGCGGCCCAGAGCGCGCCGGGTTTTGCTCTTTGCTAATATCGCGCGCGAAGAGTCGCGCGGCTGTGTGGCGATGGGCGGTGGTAAGCGCACGAAGAGTCGCGCGATGGTGCGGCGGCGGTCGGCGATACGTGCACAATTCTCCGTCCGATCCTTTCCGCCCGCCCCCATCCTCCCCGATCCACGCAGGTTTCTGGGCGCAAGTTTTTTGCGCTGTACCCCCCCAGCGCGACTCCCATGCTGCACCCGCTGGACACCGAGACCGAGACGGTGCAAAGTCCCGTGGACCCGCTGTGTCCCGACGTCGCGAGCTGGCCTGCGTATGCGGCCGCTCGCCCGCGCGTCGTCATGCTGCGGCCTGGCGAGGCCATCCTGGTGCCCCGCGGCTGGTGGCACTACGCCGTGTCGGTCGACACGTCGGTGACGCTCCAGCGCAACTTTTACCACGCGGCCACCAATGCCCGCGGCCTCGTGCAGCTCGTTCTGCAGAGCGTCAAACGCATCCAGCAGCAGGCTAGGCAGGCGACGTGAGCGCCGGGCGTGCACGGCGGGGAGGCGTCGGGAAAGGGGGGGAGTCTGCCTAGGCAATTGTTACAACTGGCGCAAGAAGATCAGGACGGGGCGTCTCGATGCGCGCGTCGCCGAAGGCGGATCGCCGGCGACGGCGGTCGGAAGAAAACGCTGCGGTCGGCCTCGAGCGGACGCGGCGGCGACGGTCGAGGAGCACGGTCGAAGCGGGAGGGGGGGGGGAGGGGAGCGGGGGGGAGCGGAGGGAGGTTGGGCGCAGGGACGCCAACGAAATCAGGTGCGGGCGCCGGCGCGCGCGGGTGTGCGTGCCCGCCCTCGCGCCGAGCGCTCGCCTCACGACGCCTGCTGGGCCTTTGGTGCGAGCACGAGCCGCTCGATGACGTAGCGTCGCATGCATGATGGCGAGGCGGCGGAGAGCGCCGCCGCCGCCGCATCCCCGTCGCTGAGCGCCGAAGGCGTGCAGGGCACGCCGGACGCGCGGAGCTGCTCGTAAGTGCCCTCGTAGTGGGTCGTCTCGCGTGTGACGACGGCCGGACCGGTCCCGGCGCCAAAGGGCGAGTAGACGCGCGTCTCGCGGAGTCTGACGGCGACGCCGTCGACGCGCAGGTAGAAGCGGAAGAGAAGCAGGAAGCACCTCGGCATGACGCGCAGGCGCACTGAGGCGCTGGCGACACCGTTGTCTTCGAGCTCGGACTCGTAGATCGGCACGGACGCGAACAGCAGGATCGGGTCGCGCGCGAGGAGCAGCGAGCGATCGAAGGCGGGCGCGGGCGAGGTCCACCGCAAAAGGGGCGAGGCAACGGCGGGCTCGTCAGCGCCCCCGCGCGCGCCGCTCGCGCCGCCGACGGACCCGCTTGCCTCCTGCTGCGCGCCGCTCGCACCACCAGGGACCTGGCAGTCGGCGGGGGGGACGGGTGCGCCGTCGACGGTGGTGGTGCCTCGGTAGCCGGTGGTAAAGGTCCAGTCGTACTCGAGGACCTTGGCGTGGTTGGCCTCGACCTCCTGGCGGTGCGTGTCGAGCCACGTGCTCGCCGCGCGCACGTGCAGGGGCGGCGAGGGGTCGACGCCGATCGCCGCCACGGCGTCCCGGGCGTCAAACTCGATCCGCACGCCGCTGGGCTCGTGAAGCAGCGTAACGCGCGACCCCCCAAAGTACTGCTCCGGCAGCGTGACCATGCCGAGCTCCTCGCGCTGGCGCTCCATCTCGGAGTCGCGCGTGATCCCCGCGAGCTTCAGGCGGACGCTCCATCCCCGGACGCGGACGCCGTCGTCGAGCGCCTCGCCGCCCGCCCGCTTGGTCGCTGCGCGGGAGCGAGGACGCGCAGCGAAGCGAGGCGAGGCGAGGCGAGGCGCATCGCGCTTCGTCTGATCGGCCCTGCGAGGCGCCCGGTGGATGGGGCCGCGAGGACGAGGTGCGCGCGGCGCGCGCTCCGGGACGTCCGCTCGAACGCGCTCCGGGACGATCGCCCCCGGCTCGACGCCGCCTCGGATCTCCGCGCCCGCCCGCCGCGCCGCGAGAGGCGGCTGCGGCGTCGCGCGGCCGCCTCAGCGTCCCCCTGCGGCCGCGACCGGGCGTCCCCTGCCTCCCCTCCCCTCCGCGGCTGCTCGGCGTCGCACCTTCCGGGTCGATCTGACAGGACATCGCAACGCTGTCGCGATCCGCGATCTTGCCCGGCTCCGCGAGGACCCTGTCGAGGTCCCGGCGCCCGGCCACCCCCCCCGGGCTTCGCGACCGCGCCCGCGGCGCGCGAGCCCGCGCGCGCCGTGACGGGGGCGCGGCGCGCGCAAGCGCCGTCCCCGGCGCGAGGCGAATCGCGCCGGGGACGGTACGCCGAGGCACGCCCGGTCGCGCATCGACCGCATTTCCCCGTTCGTGGGGCGATCCGTAAAGGGCGGCCGCCCCTGCAGGCCGGGCCCCGAGCGCCAGTCTTGGCGCGGCGCCTGGCGCAATGTCCGCGCAGGAGGCCGTGGAGCTCGCGGCGGTGCTCAACCACGCGAGCCTGGTGCCTTCCAGCGTGAATTTTCGCGACTGCGCGTCGGTGAGCCGGCTCTTGCTCCCTCGTGTGATCTTTCGCTCGTCACAGGTCATTTCGGCCAAGGAAATGCGGCTGTACAGCGTCAAGGTGCGGGCGAGGCACGCGAGCGCCGGACCCTTGCTTGTCCCCGTGCGCGCCCACCGTCGGTCATCGTGAGGCGAGCCGCCGCGTCGGCCAGGGTTGCTCCCCGTACCCTGCCGGCCAGCTCCGCCCCCCCTTCCGTCCCCGTCCCGGGAGTCTCCCGCCCGTCCCCGCCTCCGGGGGTCTCCCCCGCCCCCCTCCTCCCTCCCTCTCCTCCTCCCCGCGCCCCCTCCGTCCCTCCGCCCCTCGGCACCCCGCCCTTTCCCGCCCGACTGCTCGCCCGCGCCGCGGCCCCGGCCCCAGCCCCCACCCCCGCCGACGGCCGTCCCGCGCCTTTTCCTCGCTCCCCGTGCTGCGCAGACGTGCATCGACCTGCGCATGGCGCCGGTGCTGTGCAAGGCCAACCTGAACAACACGGCGCGGCGCGGGCAATACGTGGCACACCGCACCTGGGGGCAGTGCGTGTCGTGCGGCACGTCGACCGAGTTTCTGAACCAGGCGCTCGAGTGCAAGCGGTGCAGCACGCTCTCGGACAAGACGTACGGCGTGCACGCGCACGTGTACCACGTCGACCTGATCCCGCTGCGGGTGCAGCTGATGGTGATGTGGCAGCTGCCCATGTACCTCAAGGTCCGGGTCGTCTCGATGGTGATGCGGCGCAAGGAGCCCAACATGCTGGTGGCCGGCGCGGTGGCCGACCCCGAGGTGGTCGGGTACGCCAAGTTTTATCGCCTCATCCTGGACTATTCGCAGACGCAAATCGCGCAGGCGCTGCGCGTCGTGGCGACGAGCGTGCGCGAGGGCCAGACGCCCATCCTCGTGCACTGCATCCACGGCAAGGACCGCACGGGCCTGATCGTCGCGCTGCTGCTCAAGCTCTGCGGCGTCAGCGACGAGGCGATCGTGCGCGACTACGTCATCTCGGAGCTCAACCTTCGCCATGGGCGCGAGAGCAACCAGCTCGACTCCCTCGGCGTCCCGCTCACCACCGACCAGGTCATCGCCGCCTCGGCCGAGGTCATGGTGTCCTCGCTCGAGCACATCCGGCGCCACTGGGGGTCGATCGTGCGCTACGTGCACCACAAGCTCGAGCTCTCGTCCGACGAAATCAACGACATTCGCTCCGGCATCATGCAGCCCGAGGCCTTTGCGCGCGTCGACGCCTCGGACGTGACCACCGACGTTGTCGCCTCGCCGGTGCGCGACCTCAGCTCGAGGCAGATGAAGCCCACCTCGGACCAGCAGAGCGTCGACTTCAATCGCGTGTCCGTGGCCGTCGCCCGCGTCACGGAGCGCTACGAGCGCAAGCGCGCCAACAAGGAGGCCGGCGACGACTTTCTGGGCCGACTTCACCTGCTCTCCCCCAACGCCAAGTCCGCCCCGACGTAACCGCCTGGCGCGTGACGTCCGGCACCCAACGCCCCCAAGCGCGCGGGCTCCCGCGGGAGGGCGATCCGCCTGCCGCACGCACGCACGCACGCAAACGCAAACGTGCGCGCACGCGCGCATGCACACGCACGCATCTGCCCTTCCAAGTTGGCCAGCCCCAACGCTTTTTCCCCGCATTTGTTCTCCCCGCGCGTGGCTCCCCCTCTGCACCTCCTCTTCGTGCGCCACCCCTCCACTCCCCAAACGTCGCGTCAAGACGATGGGCGTTCCTTCGCCCACCATCGCCGCTGCACCGTCGCGCGGACGCGCAGTTGTGCCTCGCGTATCTTCGCTGCCTCCTCCCTCTCGTGTGCCCTCTCCGGCACATTTTCTCCCTTTCTCTCTCCCTCTCCCTCTCTCTCTCTCTCCCCCTCCCTTTGACTTGTCCTCTCTTTTTTTCATCGTTTCATACGCGCCCTGCCGCGCATTCGCGGTGGCAAGTCGTCCCCCCCGATCGCCGCGCGTGGCTGTTTTGTTTTTTTGACGCACCCATCTTGCTCGCCCCATCCGCCCCCGGACGTCCGCAAGTCCTGTCGGCGCCTCGACGAGCACGACGCTGACGACTCTCGCTTCCTGCCCCCTGCCTCTGCCCCTGCCCTCCCCGGCTGCCGGATTGTGCACCCTTTGTGCGCAGGGCCTCTATTTTCCTCCAACCGGGCGCATCCGCTTCGCGGTCTGCGCCGCGCCTGCGCGTTGACCCGCACCGGGCGGCTCTGCATTTGCTCGACCGGGCCGGTCCTTTGGCCGTGCCTGTCCTCGGCGTCCCCCCTCCCCCCCCTCTTCCCCCCTGTCTCTCGCTTTGCTCTCGAGCCTCGCACATGCCTTGCCCGTTTCCTTCTCGCAACCTTGCAACGCACTCTCTGCAATCGTTCGATCCGCAAAGCACGCAACACCTCGCGCGATCGACCCCGCGCGGCCGAGGCCGCCAAGCCCGGCCCCAGGCGCCCGGCGCCTGACCCGCCCCGCTCGGCATGCCTCGCCAGCTAGGCCCCGCTCCGGAGGGGCATCGGCCTCCCGGGCTGCGCGCGCGCCGCGGCGCCCGCGCGCGCGTCTTGTTGCGGAGGCTGGCTCGCGGCGGCGGCGAGACGAGGCGGGATCGAGAGGCGTTCGACGAGCGCGGTTGTGCCTGCGAGTCGCGATGACGCGCCGCCTCGTCGTGGCGCGGGCGCTCCAGCCCGCGCTCGCGGGCGACCGTGCCCTGCTCCTGCTCGGGCTCGCGGAGGGCGGGAGCGACTTTCGGGTCGCGGGCGCGATCCCTGCCGCTGGAGCGGACATTGCTGCGGTCGAGGCGATGATGCCGTGGCCCTTGGGCGTCGTCGGATGGGCGCAAGCCGCATCGGACGAGGATCCCCCGGCGACCGCCGAGGACCTCCCCGTCTCTTGCCGCGGGGACGAGTGGCAGGCAGGCGGCGAGCCGGCGACGCCGGACTTTTCAGGGTGCTGGCACGACGGGCTCGGGCTGGTTCGCGCGCGCGTCGCCTTTTCGTCGGACGCTGCAACTCTCGCAGATGCCGTGGCGCAACTCGGCGCGTCACTGGAGCACCCAAAGACCGTCTTTGTCACCCGGGACGGCAAGGGCAATGTCAAGACCCTAGGTGCGCTCCTCCTCGCCGGAACGTTCTTCTCCCCTCCCCCCCTCCCGGCCTGGACGTTCTTTTCCGGTCTCCTTCCCCCTCACCCGAACGTTCTCTTCTCATTTCTCCCCCGCTTGCCTCCGCCCATCCTCCGGCCGCGTCGCTCGCGAACGCGGTCCGCGATGAGCCACGAGATTGCACTGCTGACGCCTCACCTCACGTCTGCCCTGCAGACGCCTCGCCCTTGGGCGCCACCTGGGAGGAGCCGGCCGTGGTCCTTCCGTACGCCCGCGTCGCGAGGGGCGGCGAGCGGGGTGCTGCGCCGTTGGCGTCAACGGCGTCGGCGACCGCAGGCGACGCCGACGTCGAGGTGTCGGTCGACGTCGAGGCCCTCGCGGTCGTGCCGACAAAGGCGACCCCGGCGAAGACGGTCGCCGCGGTCCACGGCGCGCTGAGGCGCCTGCTGGACGCCGCCGTGGCGGCCGCGGGTGGTGCTGATGCAGACATCAACGTGATCTCGCCGGCCTTTTTGCCGCCGGGGTGGGAGATGCCGATCTCTCCCGCGGTAGCGGTGCCGAGCGACGCTGAAGACGCGGACGCGCCGCTGGCGCGCTGGAGGGCGGACGCGCACCGCACCTTGGGGCTCGCCCGGGACCGGCCGGCTCTGCGCCTCGCGCAGGCCATCTCGTGGGGCGCGCAGGAGCAGGTCGCGTCCAGGGGCCGCCTCCAGGACGTCCACCTCGAGGTGGAGGCCTCCTCCAAGCGCGTCCCGCAAGGCACGCGCCACGAGGTCTCGGGATCTTACGACTACTTTCATTACATGCAGGTGCGCGGCGCCGCCGCCTTTGGCTCGCGAAGAAGCATGGGGCGCGCAGCATGTGCCAAAGTGCAGCGCTTCTCCCTTTGCGGTGAGCGATGGAGCGATGCTTCGGTTTGCCCCGGGCGGCGGAGGACGGAGCGGCGTGGCAGTTCCTCCTCCCGCGGCAAGCGATGGTGTGGCACGGCGATTTCTTCTTCGCGGTAAGGGGGGTGCGGCGACGCCGTCCTTTGTGGCGATTCGCCCGTCCGCGCTTCGCTCTGTCGTCCGGACACCGACCGGGCGTTGCCCCGCGCCATCCGCTAGACTCCGCGGCTGCGCCCGCTGGATCGTCGCGTTGGGCGTCAATGGAGGCGCGCGAGCGGCCGAGCCGGTCGCGGCACGAAGAGCGCCAATGCCTGGCCTCCTCATCGGCTTTCCTTCCCGGTCGTCCAGCTTTTCGTCGCGAGCGCCGCCTCCCTTCCCCGCTCCTCCCGTTCCGATTTCTCCTTTGTTGCGCCGAACGCGTCGGCCTTCTCCTCTCTCCTCCCCCCCCCCCCCCCCCTTCCGTGCAGGACCGCATCGATGACAGCGGATGGGGCTGTGCGTACCGCTCCCTCCAGACCGTCTGGTCCTGGTTTCAGCGGGCGCACTACACCTCGGCCGCAGTGCCCACACATCGCGAGGTGCAGACGCTGCTGGTCAAGCTCGGCGACAAGCCGCCGTCGTTCATCGGCTCGAGGCAGTGGATCGGCGCCATCGAGCTCGGTTACGTGCTGGACGACGCGCTCGGCGTGACGTGCAAGGTCTTGACCGTCAACTCTGGTGATGACGTCCCGACGCTGGCGCGCAGCATCGCCAGGCACTTTGACGAGCAGGGTGTGTCGCGAGACGCCGGCGACTCGCAGCAGCGCCGGGGGCCCCTCTGGGGGGGGCGTGGAGCGGGGGACGCGCTCGGCGAGGCTGCGGTCGAGGACACGAGGTGGGGGCGAAACGATGCGGGGGGGGGGGGGGGGGGGGGGGGGGGGAGGGGGGGGGAGCGGAGGGAGGTTGGGCGCAGGGACGCCAACGAAATCAGGTGCGGGCGCCGGCGCGCGCGGGTGTGCGTGCCCGCCCTCGCGCCGAGCGCTCGCCTCACGACGCCTGCTGGGC
>PGFX01000177.1:0-19636 GCA_003612995.1 Prototheca bovis | reverse complement strand
TCCCGCGTCGTCGCACGCACACCCCCCCCTCCCGCCCCTCCCCCCCCCTCCCCCCCCCCCCCCCTTCCTTTGCCTTCCACCCACCCGCCTGGCAGCGGTTCCCGATCCCGACCTGATCCTCGGCGCGCGCGCGGGCGGCCCCGGCCGGAACGGCCGGGAGTTGCGAAGAAGAGCCCCAGCGGACGCCCGATGCGTGCGGTCTCTCGTCGCGTTCTCTGGGAACCTTCCCGGGACCGCCTTTTCGCTCGGCTGCTTGGGTTGCATCGTCGTGGCGCGGCCGCGCCGGTGGGACCGGGTGGCCCGCGCGATCTGCCCCCCTCGCCCATGGCTCCCCGCACCCACGTCGCGCCCCGTGGCGCGGGCCACACGGCCCGCGCCGTGACGGCGCTGTTCCTCTTTTCCCTGGCGATGGCTCGCGCAAAGGCCGCGTGCGCCGGCGCGGGCTGCGCGGACGAGGCGGTTTCCCTCTCCGCGCGCCTCTTGCCCAACTCGACGGACGCTTGGCTGGCCGCGGACAACGCCGTCTGCAAGCCCAGCGTCTTGCCGCACACCGGATCGCTCGTCCCGGTACGTCGCAAACGCCCCTCGTTCTCGCATTGCCTCTCGCAACCACGTCTCGGAGGGTGACGGGGTGGGCCGTCCCAACGCCCGCCGAATCCCCCTCCTCTCGCGGCGACCAGTTGGGGCGCGCGCGGCGCGGAGAGGGGCGCAAGGGGGGGGGGGGGCGCGGCGCGGAGGGAGGCGGAGGGGAGTGCGCGGCGACTGCTCCTCCACCCTCCACCCGCCCGCCTCCCTCCGCCGGCCGCCCTGCGCGCCGCTCCGCCCGGGGCGGCCCGGCCTTTTGCCGTGGGTCGGGCGTCCGGATCGCGCTCCATCGCCGACGCAGATCGCGCTCCATTTGCATCGACGAGGCAGGCCGTCGATGCGCCCGTGTCCGGCGCGCGCGCGCCGTCGCCACAGGCGGCGGCCGCGCCTAGGCGTCCGGCGTGCGCTCCCCGGATCCGGCCGGTCCGGGCGCGAGGCGCGAGGCGACGGGAAGTTGGGCGGCATGGGCCGCGCGCGCGTCGTCGGGGCCGTGGCCCGCCGGGCGCGCCCCCACTGCGCCTTGGACGCCTCGATTGGCTTGCGTCGCGTGGAGGACGGTTTCGTCGGCGCGCGAACCGAGGAGGGCGAGGGCGCGGACCCGTCGGTGTCGCTCGGGCGGCGGCGAAAGCAGGCGGAGCGGGGGGAGGGGGAAGGGGGGTGCGGAGTGGAGGTTGGCGGAGAAGGGCGGGGGAGGTTGGGGTGGGGAGGACGGGCGGGTGTGCTCCGGGCGGCGGCAGGCGCGGGGGTGGCGCGCATGTGCGCCCACAGCCCGCACTCGCCTCCGCCCGAGTTTGCCGACGTTGATGGGACCGCTGGCGTCTCCGTGCCCACCTCGACGCCCGCCTCCGCGCCCGCCTCCGTGCCCTCCCCGGCGCCCTCCCCGGCGCCCTCCCCGGCGCTTTCCCTGTCATCTTCTCCGGCGCCCAGCCCCGGACACCCTCCCCGAACGCCCTCCCCGTCGCTCTCCCCGGTCGCCTTTCCCGGCGCCCCACCCGCGGTCCTTTGCGGCTCCCGCCTCTTCGCGAGCGCCTCTCACCGGCCTCTTTCGGCCCCCTCCTCTTCTTCCCCTTCCCCTTCCCCTTGCCGCAGATCCGCATGGGCCCCCTTCGCGTGTCCGAGACGGTGTGGCTGGAGTGGCCCGCGACCAACTCGACGCCCGCGCGCGAGCTGTCTGTGCTGCTGACGACGTCGTCGTCGACCTACCTCGAGGGCCCCGCGTGGGCGAGCGCCGAGCCCGGCCGCGCGGCGTCGTGGCGCGACCTGAGCGCGACGCTGCTGGAGGCGGTGCCCGAGGCCGAGCGCGCGTCACTGCCCGCGTCACTGCCGGTCGTGGCGGTCGTGGCCGCCGCGGCGCAGCGCGGCTGGGCCTGGGACAACGGCACGCTGCCCGAGCGTCCCGCGCCGCCGGCGTCCGAGGGCGCGCCTGCCGGCGCGCCCGCGTTCCCGCCCGCGCGCTCGCGCCGCGACCTGCTGCTGCAGGGCCGCAACGGCTGGCACTGGACGTCGCGCGACGCGGGCGAGACCTGGACGGCCGTGCGCGCGCCCGGCGCGGGCGGCGGCGCAGGCGACGCGGTGCGCCCGCACCCGCGTCGCGAGGGCTGGTACCTGGCGCTCGCCGAGCGCTACGCCTGCCTGGCTGCCTCGGCGCGCCTCTGCCCGCGCGACCTCTTCGTCACGCAGGACCACGGCCTCACCTGGCGTAACGCCACCGAGTCGTCTGACGGCTTTCTCGCCGACGTGCTCGACGCCCGCTGGGCCGCCGAGCTCCGCGCCCTCGACGGCCAGACGCCCCCCGACGAGGCCGTCGTCGCCGTCTCGCGCGTCGGAGCGCCCATCCCGGGAGGGGTCCGGTCCGCGCTCGTCGATCCCGTCATCAAGAGGCTGGGACAGGAACGCGCCCCGGCCGCCGAGACCGACGACGAGGGCATCGACGAGGACGGAGCCGAGAACGAGAGGAACGATGAGCTCGAGGCTGCCGTCGCTGCGGTCGGCACCGCCGCCGTCGCCGCCGCCTCCTCCTCCTCCTCCTCCTCCTCCTCCTCCCATGCGCAATCCCCTTCGACGCACTCGCTTCCCAAGCACGTCCTCCCGCTGCACTCGCTGCCCAAGCACGTCCTCCCGCTGCACTCCCTCTCCTCGTCCTCGTCTTCCTCCGCCTCCTCTGCTTCCTCGCCGCCTCCCCGCCACGACAACGCGTCGCACGCGCTGTCCTCGATCGTGGGCCACGTTCGCAGCGTGCACTCGAACACGTCGAACGCTCTCGCGCACGCGGCCGCGGCGACAGTGCAGGGCGCGCAGCACGGCGCGGCCGGCGATGCGGCCTCGCGCGCCTCGATGCTCTCGCGCCTCTCGGTGGTGGGCGCGTCGCTCTCGTCGACGTTTGTGCGCCGCCCCGCGCCGGGCGCGGTCGCGGCGAGCCCACCGCGGTCTCCATTTGCGAGCGGCGCGACCTACCCGGGCTGGGAGTCGGACCGGCACCTGGTCGTCTCGCTGGACGGCTTTGCGTCGCCGCCCGGGCGCGTCGGCGACCGCGGCTCGCGGCTCGCGCTGGCCGTGCCCTGCGCCGAGAGCATCGACGTGGCCGCCGGGCTGCTGCGCGCGGCCGTGCCCGTCGGCTGCCCGCTGGACGCGGCCGGCAAGCCCTCGCGCTTCCCCGAGCCCGCAGGCTCGCAGGGCTCATCGCGCGTGCGCCTCGTGGCGCTCGACGCCGAGGGCCGCGCCGCCGAGGAGGCCTGCTTCCCGACCGCGCCCGAGGCGGACGCCTACTCATCCGTCGTCTCGCAGGACGGTGGCGCCGCCGCCGTGCTCGCGCACCGCGCCGCGCCCGGCTCGCCCTCGGCGCTCTTTGACGGGCCCGTCGCCGACCTCTACTGGCCGGGCAAGGGCGGCCGCTTCGGCTCGCTCTCGCTCTCGGGCGTGCACCGCCGCGGCGCGCGCGCGGACGTGCACCGCGTCGAGGCGCTTGACGGCACCTACCTGGCCAACGTGGCCTCTGGCGCCGCGCGCCCCGGCGAGCGCTCGCTCGCGCACTGGGCGCTGCGCTCGCTGCGCTCGGCCGACGGGGGCGCGTCCTGGGAGCCGCTCGAGCCCCCGGCCGTCTTCAGGCACGCCGTCTGCGCGGGCTGCGACAGCGGCTCGGAGAGCGACCCGGACCGCTGCTCGCTG
Organism: Prototheca bovis; assembly: GCA_003612995.1. NCBI lineage: Eukaryota > Viridiplantae > Chlorophyta > Trebouxiophyceae > Chlorellales > Chlorellaceae > Prototheca > Prototheca bovis. Next base: position 15,886 of record PGFX01000177.1, on the reverse strand, counting down.
CACCTCTACGGCGCGGCTGCCGAGCAGGGCCGCCGCGGCTCGCGCCCTGCCCCGGCCTCGGCGCCCGGCGCGCCGGGCCTGATCGTGGGCGTCGGCAACGCCGGACCGCGCCTCGACTCGTCCCGCGGCCTCTGCACCTGGGCCTCGTCCGACGGCGGCGCCACCTGGACGGACGTCGCGCCAGAGCCGACCGTGTTCGCGGTCGGCGCCCGCGGCGGCGCGCTGCTGGCCGGCAAGCACGCCTCGTCGGGGCCCACCGACACGCTGCTGCTCTCGCTCGACCACGGCGGCTGCTGGAACAAGGTCACGCTCCCGGAGCCGCTGCTGCTCTCGGGCCTCACGGCCGCGCCTGGAGGCGAGGGCTTTCGCTTTGTCGCGCACGGCACGGCCTGCCTGCGCACGCCCGCCACGCCCGCCTGCACGGACGCCGCAGGCGGCGCGCCCGAGGGCGTGGCCGTCGCCTTTGACGTGCGCGACCTGCTCGGCGGAGAGCTGCGCGTCTGCGGACTGGGCGACTCGCCCTCGGGCCTCGAGGCCTGGGTGTCGCCCGACGGCTGCACGCTCGGCGCTCGGCGCACCTTTTCGCGCCGCAAGCCCGACGCCGGCTGCCTGCTCAACGGCACAGACGCCGTGCAGCTCGCGCCCGAGCTGGCCGTGTGCCACTGCGCGGGCGACCGCGATCTCGAGTGTGAGTACGGCACCGTCCGCGCCGGCGCCGAGGGCTTTGCCTTTTCGTCCTGGGAGTCGGAGGCCGAGCGCGCGCTGGGCCTCGCCTCGGCCCACCACGCCAACGACACGCGCGCCTGGATCGCGGCGCTCGACGGCTGGAGGCTCTGGGGCTCGACGGCCGCGCCGCGAAGCAGGCGCGGGCGCGCCGAGGCCGGCGCGCCCGCGCAGGCTCCCGCGGCCGGCCTCGCCGAGCCGCACGTCGTGCCCGCCTCACCCACCAAGCACCGCCGCCTGTCGGCCGTGCGCGGCCGCCAGATCGACGCGGGGCTCGGTGACACGGGCCTATCGCTCGCGGCGCTGGTCACCTCGGGCGTGCGGTGGGACGACTCCAAGGTCGGCCGCCTCATGGGCGCCTCGGACCCGACGCCCGTCCCGGGCAAGGAGCTGCTCTCCGCGGGTGGCGGCGACGGCGGCGCCGCCGCCGCGGCCGCCAGCCGCTCGCGCCGCGGCCGCCGCGTCGCGGCCGAGACGGTGCCGGGGTCGACCGACCCCATCCTCTCGGCGCGCACCGTGCGGCACCCGCCGGGCATGCCGCTCTGCCGCCCGCTGCCGGCCGAGGCGCTCGCCGTGTGCCCCGCCTGGCGCCGCGGCGTCGGCGTGCCGGGCTCGTACGCCGCCTCGGAGACGGGCTACCGCCTCGTCCACGGCGACGTCTGCGAGGGCGTCGATGAGCTCATCCCCGACACGGACGGCCAGGGTAACGCCGCCGGCGGCGGCGGGGGCGGCGGCGGCGGCGGCGGCGGAGGCGGCGGCTCTGACGAGCCCTCGGCGGGCTTTGCCGGCCTGGGCAAGGTCTTCGCGGTGGTGGCCGGCGCGCTGCTGCTCGCCGCCGTGGGCGTGATGGTTGAGCGCGCCTCGCGCCAGGGCGGCGGCAGCGCCGCCGAGCTGGCCGCCCAGGCTCGCGAGCGCCTCGCGGCCGCGGGCACGGCGGCCGTGGCAGGCGTCTGGTCGGCGCTGGACGCGGCGCGCGACGGCCTTGAGACGCTCAAGGGCCGCCTCCGCGGCCGCAGACAGGAGGGCTACGCGCCGGGCGTCGGCGTGGGCTACTTTGAGCCCCTCGAGGAGACGTCGGACGGCACCGAGAGCGCGGCGCCCGTGCTCTTCCCCGACGACTACAGGCAGCCCTAGAGAGGCGGGGAGAGGGAGGGGGGAAGAGGGGTGGGCGAGGAGTGAGCGATGAGGAGCCTCCAGGAGGATTGCCATCGCTCAGCATCGCCATCGATCGCCTCCCGAACTCGTCTTTTCGCGCCCACCATCTCTCCCCCTGCCCTCTCTTCTCCTGCCCCCTATCGGCTCCTCCACTCTGTGTGCTTTTTGCTACTCTTCATTGCTCCCTTCCCCCGCGCCTTTGGTCTCGTGGCTCCTCAGGGCTTTGCTTTTGACGTCGCTTACTTTCCCTCGCGTTCCGCTCTTGACGTCGCTTTGCCGCGCTTCTTCTCCGCCCCCGTGCGACCTCTCCTTCCCTCCCCCCGTCACCTTGTTTTCTTTTCGTTGCCATCGCCTCTCCCCTCTTCCGTCGCCGCTCGTTCCCTTGTGCGGTCGCGTCGGTGCGACTCGATCCGATGCTCGTCGGCCAGTTCCGTCTTCTCTCTCTCTCCACCCCCCTCTTCTCGTTGTTTTTCATCCGTTCCGTCCCCCCCCCCCCCCCTTTGCCACCTCGCCGGACGTCTCCCGGCCCGGTTTCCTCCCGGCTCCATCTCCTTGCGCCCCTCGAACGTGCACGCGCGCGCGTGCGTTTCCGTCGCGATCGTCGCCCTCTTATCCGTCGACGTCCTCTCTGCGCCCCCGGACGACGCCGAAAACGCCCCTGGCTCTCGGCGCCGTCGGCCGCCCCTTTTCCCTTTGGCGACCCGCGCGGCGTCGATTTACGCCGCCTCTCTCCACCTCTCCCACGCGGCGTTGATTTACGCCGCCTCTCTCCACCTCTCCCACGCGGCACGCTAACGCCGCCTCTCTCCACCTCTCCCACGCGGCACGCTAACGCCGCCTCTTTCCGCCTCTCTTCCTTCATCGCCTTCGCGCCATCCTTTTCCAGCCTTCCCCCCTCACCGCGTTCGCACCGTCCCTTTCCACCCCTCCCCTGCCCTCATGCTGTCCCTTCCTCTCCCTCTTCCCTCCACTTTCAATGTCACGCCTTTCCCGCCGTCGAGCATCCCCATTCCGCCCGCGATCGACCGCACGCGTCTCCCGCCTTTTCGCGCGGCCCGTCCCGCCGCCGCGTCGCCCAACAACGATCCCACCAGGCGCCCGCAGTGACGCCGTGCCTTGCCCTTGGACCGCCCCGTCCGCCCCCGTGGCGCCCTCGTTTCGACCTCCCCCCCCCTCCCCCCCCTCGTTCCCTTGCCTCCTCGGAGCGAGCTCTAGTTCTGCTCCGTCTTCCCGAGTCCTGTTCACCGCCTCCGTCTCGTCGACTCTGCCGCGACGCCCCTCAATTCGCGTCGGGCGCTGTCCAATCTTTTTTACGTTCTTCCCAGCCAGCTCCCCCCGCTTCCCTCTTGCGGCTCGGATCTCCACCTCGCTGTCTCTGCACGCGCTGTAATGCCACCATCGCCGCCGGAAAAGGTGGGGGAGCGCCGCACGGTCGAAGCGGGCGTGCGTCCGGCGTCAGGCCGCGCCGCACCGGGCGAACGGGAACGGCCGCCCCCGACCCCCCCGGCTCTCCCACTCCCCGCCGGCCCCGACCCCCCCGGCTCTCCCACTCCCCGCCGCCCCCGACCGCCCCGCCCCCCGCCCCCCTCTTCTCCTCGCTCGCCCCTGCCCCCGCCCGACGGGCCACGTCCCCGCCCGACGGTCCCCTCACCCCCCTCTTTCCCTCGCCCCGGCGCGCGGCGACGCCGCTGGCCCTGCTGCCGGCCGGCCCGCGCGCGCGCGGCGCGGCGGCTCGGCGTCGCGGCGGGGCGCGGCGCTCGCGGACCGGCCAAGCCGCCGCTGCTCTTGCGCATCGTTCCTCTCGCCTCCGTCCGTGGCCGCCGCGCGAGCTCCGCGTCGACCCGCAGCCCCGACCCGCCCCCGGCCACGATGCAGCGCGCGGCCGCCCTCCTCTCGGTCGCCTGGCAGCGCGTCTCGCGCGCCGGCGTCTCTGGCGCCGCGCGTTCGTTCGCGTCGACCGCCGAGCCCGTCGCGGCAGAGACTGCAGTGGCCGAGGCCTCCAAGCTGCCCTCGTGGCCCGCCCACAAGCTGCGGATGATGCCCGAGACGGGCCGCAACCGCGCCCGTCGCCTGTTCGACCGCGAATACCAGACCCAGGTGCGCACCGCCGCCGCCGCGCCGTGGATCGGGTCGACGAGGGCGGCCACGCGTGAGTCTGGACGGAAGCGAATCCCGCGCATGCGACCGACGACGCGCGGACGCGAGCGATCGCGGGGACGGGACCAGGAGCGCCGCAGGGCGCCGCGGCGGGCAAGGAGCGGGGAGAGCGGGGAGAGCGAGGAGGTGGCAAGGCGAGGAGCGGGGAAAGCAGGGAGGGAGCTGGCCGAGGCGATGGGACGAGGCGATCGCTTGGCGGCGGGATGCTGGAGGGCTCCGCGTCCGCCGCCGCGCGCGTCGAACGCGCGGATGCCGAGCCGTCGGACAGCAAGGACGCCATCGTCGCGCTCTGCCTCTGCCGCCCTCGCTTCGCTCACCCGCCCCCCTTTTCTCGCCCACCTCCTCAGCGCAACCACGCGCGCCGCCAGAAGGAGACGTCTGCGTCGCTGCAGGCTCGCGACGCCGCGCGCGCGCTCAAGTGGAAGCGCCGCTCGGAGATGGCGGCCGAGCGCGCCGCGCTCCGCCAGGCCGCCGCCAAGCCCTAGGCTCGTTTCCCTCCCCACTTCCTGCTCATCTCCGACCCCTCGGTTGCATCCGAGCGTTTGTTTTCTTCTTCCAGCTCCACTTTGCCATTCCTCGCCCTAGTCTTTGCCCTCGCGTCCCCCCCTCCCCGCCCCCGCCGTCCGGGCGCTCGTCCGCGCCCCTCGGCCTTTGCTTCGGAGGTCGTCGCGGCGGTTTTCCTGCGCCGGACGCGTCGCCGCGACCCCGCAGAGGGCGGCGGTGTCACGCGAACAGAGGGAGAAGAGGGGAAGGGGAAGGAGGGAGAGGAAGAAGAAAAGGGGGGGGGGGGGGGAATGCTGCGCGAGGTCTGCATGGATCTTTACAGAGGGCGTTCTGAGGCGCGCGCGCGGCGCCGTGGGGGGGGAAGCGATCGGAAGGCGGTGCGTCGCTGAAGTACGAGGATCGGGTCAGGGGCGTCGGACGGGCATCCAGATCTGCGGAGCGCGGGGCGGGGCGGGCGAGCGGGCGGAACGCGAATGAAACGAGCGGCGGCGCGCCGGAAGCAAGGGCAGAAGAGCCTTTGAGGTCGACACGCGGAAGGAGTGCGGTGGGTGGAAGCAGCGAGGGAAAAGACGGCGCAGCAAGAGGGGCTTGGCCGGCGAAGAGGGAGGATCGAAAGGGGAGCTTGGCCGGCAGCGCGGAAAAGCAGGAAACGATTCGAGCGGGGGCCTGGATGGATCTCTCGTCAAGCCTCTCGTTGCTGTCAGGATCGGCCCCAACCGGCGCGGGCGACCGTCGCGGCGCGCGACCTTCGTCGCATCGCCGCGACGGTCGCCCGCGTTCCCCTCTGCCTCACTGGACCCGTTCTCCCAGCTGGCGTTCGAAGACGGCCACGAAAAACCCGTCCGTGCCGTCCCGGTCGGGGTCTGCGCGAATGAGCTTTCGCGCCTCTTCCTCCGCGAGTCCCCCAAGGCCTGGGACGCCCCGCCTGGGCCAGGCGGGGAGCGCATCGGCGAGGCTCCAGCCGAGCTCGCGCGCGTGCGGCAGCACGGCCGCGACCACCTCTTCGTTCTCGGCCGCGTAGACCGAGCAGGTCGAGTAGGAGACGCGCGAACAGGTAGGAAAGGCCAGTGCGTGCCTCAGCGCTGCGACCTGAAACTTGGACAGTGATGCGACACGAGCCGCCTCCGCCGGCGTCGCAGGGGCGTACGGCGAGGCGGGCGGAGAGGGGAACGAAGCGGAGTCTCTGGGGGAAGTGGCCTTGGCGTTCCGCCCGCCATGCTGCGCGTCCTTGCCGCCCCGCGCGTCCTTGGCGCCATCGGGCCCGTGCAGCTTGCGGCGTCCTCTGGCCACGAGCTCGGCGACGACCGCGTCGTCCTCGTCCGGGTGCGGGAGGACGCGGTCCATGCGCGTTTCCTTGGTGCCAGACCCCGAACAGGAGGGGTCGAGCAGCACGCAGTCCGGCGCAAAGGGCGCGGGCTTGTCCTCGCCCCAGCGGATCTGGAGAGGGGCCTGAGGGTCGATGGCCAAAAAGTCCTGCTGCACGCCCTGCGCAAACCGCTCCGCGCCTGCTTTGGCCAGCGTGTCCTGCAGCAGACGCACGCGCACGGGCGAGCGGTCCAGGCCCACGACACGGCCCAGCGGCCCGACCATCGCGGCCGCCTGGCTCGTCTTGTTGCCCGGCGCCGCGCAGGCATCGAGCACGCGCGAGCCGGCCGCCGGCGCGAGCGCAGCCGCGGGGAGGCACGATGCCAGCGACTGCAGGAACAGGCGGCCGTCCAGCACCGGCGCGAACGCGTGCAAGTCCAGCGAGGGCGGGAAGAGCAGCACCCCCGGAACGTGCGCGGACCGCGTCAGCGCGCTCGGCGGGGGAGCCGACCGCTCGGCGCCGCGACCTCCGGAACCCGCCCCGCAGGTCAGGTCGACCATCTCGACGCCCTGCGCCCGCGCCTCGTCCGAGATGGCCCGGACGGCCTCGTCCATGGTCCACTTGAGCGCGTTCACGCGTACAGACTTGGGCATCGTGCGCACGTGCGGCGCGCGGCCCGCAGACGCCGCCCAGGCCTCGGCCAGCACCCGCGCGGGGGCGCCCGGCCCGGGAGGGGATGCAGAGTCCGCGCCGCCGCGCAGCGCGGAAGGGGACGCAGAGTCCCGGCCGCCGGCACGCGACCCGTCGGCGCCCGAAAATCCAGCGCAGATCGCCGCGAGCGCCTTCAGGAGCGCGGGCCTGGCCCGCAGTGCGAGGCGCTCCGCTTTGTTGAGGCCACGGGGCGGCTCGCCGAGCGCTGCCGCGTATGCCAAGACCTGCGCCGTCTCGGGGCGCATCTGGGCCTCGTCCGTCAGCGTCTCGACGCCCCGACGGCACGCCTCCGTGCACTCCCCATCGTCCGCCGCGCGCACCACGTCCGAGGCCACCGCCAGCGCGGCCGCCAGCAGCGGCCGGAACCGCAGCGTCTCGGAGACCACCGCGTGCGTCGCCCGCGGGGCGGTCACGCCGGCGCCCAGCGTGAGCGTCTTGACCGTCGCGCCGGGCGCCTCGCCCCGCGACGCCAGCACCAGGCGGCGCACAGCCTCGGACGCCTGGCGCAGCACCGGCGACTGCGGCAGCAGCAGGTGCGCGCCGTCCGGGGACGAGCCGGGATCGGCAGCGGCCTCGGCGCGCGGGCGTCGAAAGGCATGGCGGGGCCCGTCTCCGTCCTGGCCGCCGCGGTGGAAGCCGTGGGCGCTATGGGCACCATGGGCGCCTGGATCGCCGCGAGCTTCGCCCCTGGCGAGGTCACTGCTGCCGGAGGCATCGTTCCTGGCGCGGCCGCCGGCGCCGCGGGCGCCGCCCACGGCTCCGCCGCCACCCGCGCCGCCGTCGCCACCCCCGCCGCGGGCGTTCTCTCGCGCGGCCTGGCGCGACGCTTTGCGCGCTACCTTGCGCGCGGCGTTCTTGCCGACGCCAGCAGGCGCGGACGGCGCGCGCTTGAGGATCGACAGCGAGCGCTTCGACCCCATCGCGGCGGGCGCGACCCCAGGGGCGCGGCGCGCGCGCGCCGCGAGAGGGCGCGGGCGGCGGCCCGAGCTCGCGCGGCTCGGACGCGGAGCGAGGCGACCCGACGCGCGACGCAAACGAGCAACGAGAGCGTGCGGCGTGCGCAGTGGGCGAAAGCTCGCGAGGCAAACCGTGAAGGGAAACCGGCGTGCGGGGCGCGGGCGGGCGCCGCGCGGCGCATGACGCACCGTGGCGGGGCGCGCGCGCGCGCCGCCGGGGGATGCAGAGCGAGTGGGACCGGGGTTGCGGCTTGGACGCGGGCGATTCGGGGACCGGTGCGGAACGCGACGCGCGCGCCGCAGAGCCGCGCGCCTCGCCCGAGCGTGCGACGGTTCGTGGTCGTTACAGAGGTCGGTGGCGAGCGTGAGAAGCGGACGGAAAAGGCACAAGCAAGCGAGTCGAGGGGAAAAGGTGCCAGAGAGAACGAAACGGAGCAGGGACAGGAAAGTCGAGGCACGTCGGAGGCGCGCAGAGTCGGTCAAGGCAGCGTCGCAGCGGCAGAGGAGCGAGTTGGGAGAGCAGGTGCGGGGGGGGGGAGGGGGGGGAGGACGGGGCGCCGCAAGACGGCGGCATGCGCATGCGGGCCCAAGGCGAGGGCCGAGCGAGGCATCCCGTCGGCACGACCGGCCTCACCGCTTTGCCTCCCTGGCGGCCTGCTTGCCTGCGGCCATGGCAAACGCGGCGATGCCTCCGAACGCCGGCTTGGCGGGGGAGGAGGCCACCAGGTCGACGATCTCGGGCGCGGGATCGGCCTCGGTCTTTCCCTGCTCCTTGTTCGCGCCCAGAACCGGCGACGTGGTCTCGCTCCGCAGCCCCGCGGTGTCGAAGGAAAAGGAAGGCGCGGGCGACGGCACCTGCTGCGACGAGGATTCGTCGCGCGGGGCGAACGATCGCCGCGACGCGGCCTCTGCAACGCCGGCCGTCGGCAGCGGCCCAGCGCCCGCATCCTTTGCACAGCCCCCACCGTCACCCTCGCGCCTGGCAGTCGCGATCGAGGCCGAAAAGCTCGCGGCCGTGGGCGAGACCGCGGAGGGTCGGTCAAAGCCGCTCATGCTCCTGATCGCCTCGCCGGGGCCCACGGGCGTCGGCACCACGCGGCGGCGCTTGGGGGTCGTCGAGGGAGGCGGCGACGACGTGGACGAGACGCGCGTCGTCGCGTCGGCGGCGGCGGCGCGAGGCGGGGAGAAGGCAGGTTGACTGGCCGGCGGCGCAGTCGCGGGCGACGAAAAGACCGTCGATGGCGCGGCGGCGCTCGAGGTCGCGATCGGCTCGGGGGTGATGCGCTTGCGCGTCTGCCGCGGCATCGAGGAGGGCGGGAGCATCGCCGGAGCAACCGACGCCTTGGGAGTCTGCGACAGGGCCTCGGTAGACGCGGCGGCGGGGCCGAGCGCCCCTCTGTCCTGTTCCGTGGCGAGAGGGTCGAGCGCCTTCCGCCCCTGCTCCGTGGCGGGAGGGTTGAGCGCTCCCCGCTGCTGCGGCACGGCAAAAGCTCCAGGTGCCCCTCCACGCTGCTGCGGCACGGCAAAAGCTCCAGGTGCCCCTCCCCGCTGCTGCGGCACGGCAAAAGCTCCAGGTGCCCCTCCACGCTGCTGCGGCACGGCAAAAGCTCCAGGTGCCCCTCCCCCTTGCTCCGTAACAGCCGCCTCAACGTCTCCATCCGCGTCTCCATCCGCGTACGGATCGCCGAGCTCTCCCGGATCGAAGCGCGCGACGGAGCAAAAGCCGTCGAGCGAGCTGACGGCGAGCGTCCGGCCGTCTGGGGCCCAGGCGACGTCCGTGATCGTGTCAAGGTGCAGCGCCCCCAGCGCAAGGAGGGGGCCCTCGTGAGCGGTCGAGAGCAGAACCACGCCGTCAGAGGTCGCGCAGGCCAGCACCAGCGCGTACGGCAGGCCCATTGGAGGCGTCGCCCGCTCGGACGCGGCCGCGCCGCCGGCAGGCAGCCGGAAGCGGATCGGGCACCAGGCCACCGCTAACGCCGGGCGCGGCAGGCCACGCAGCGTCAACGCAGGTGCCTCCCAGTGACCAGTCGCGTACACGTGCACGGCATTGGACACCGCAGCGGGCGGCGCCTGCGCTGTGGCCGCGGCGGCGCGCGCGGGCCCGGCCGCGCCCCTTGCGACCGCGATGCCGGCGGGAAGTGCGAGCAGGTGCCCGTCCGGCGACCAGGCCGGGCGCCGGAAGAAGGAGAGCAGCGACTCGTCCGCGAACAGCGGTGACGCGCGCGGCGGCGGAGCGAGAGGCGGCGTCCCCGGCGCGCTTGGAGCGAGGGGGGCCGCCGCCGCCGCCGATCCCCCAGCGAAGGGGGGCGGAGAGGCCGCCAAGCCCGGCGCGGCGTCGCGCGCCCGCCGCTCCGCGTCGACGATCTCGCCGCCGGGCAAACCCGGCAGGGGCGCGTCCTTGCCCGCGCCAGCGTCGAGGGAGGGCGAATTATCGGTGCCCTCTTTTGCCCCCCCGGCTGCGCCCCGCGCGCCCTCCGCCTGAGCCCCGAGCGTCCCCCTCGCGAGCGTCGCGAGGCTGACGGTGCCTCCCTTGCCACGACGTCCCCAGACGCGGCACGTGCGATCGGCGGACTGGGAGACGAGAAAGCGGCCGCGCGGATCCCAGGCGAGGCCCTGAACCAGAGACCGGTGTCCCGACAGAAACACGGGCCGCGCCAGTGAGAGCAGCGCAGCGGGCGACGGCGCCGATGGCGGCGGCGGCCGGACCAGAGGCGGCAGCGCGGCGGAGATGGCCGCCAGCGCGGGGGCGGCCGGCGACGACGCCTCCCAGATCACGGCGCGCGCAGAGGGGGCATGGGGAGGAAGGAGCGCGCGAGGCGCGGGGTCGTCCATCGGGACAGGGCGAGGGCACGCGGAAGAACGAGCGGACGACGGGCCGGAAAAGAAACAGACCCGCCGGGCGTGCGGCGTGCGGTGGGATGTGCGAGGTGGAAATGCGGGGACGAGCTGGCGGTCGATGTACGACGACCAGGCGGCGTCGCGGGCGAGGAGGAGGGGCGCAGAGAGGAGAGGGTGAAAAAGGGGAAAAGAAAAAAAAATAGATCGAGGCGCGCAAAAAACGAGTTGGCGTTCGCCCGCCCCTTCTCCGACGTCCCCGTACGAAACTCGACGACGTCGGTACGCCGTCTGTGTCTCAGACCGCACTCTTCGCCTCGAGCGCGAGAACTGAAGAACTCGGAGGCCGGCGGGGATGGCCACTAAGCTCCAAAGCTCCGTGGTTCAGCTCGCTTCCCCCCTCCCCCCCCCCCTCCCCGGGAACGATGCGTCCTCGCTCGAAGGAAAAGGTGACAGTGCGACGTTGCTCGTGCGAGGAGGAGCGAGGGACATCAAAGACGTACGAAAGAGATCGGGGTTTGGGAAGAGATCGCGAGCGGCGCGCGGCGGAGGTGCCGAGAGGCGGGAAGAGCGGGGGCGAAGACCGGACGGAGGGCGGGAAGAAGCGCTCGGCTCCAGCGAGCCGCTCGGGGAGCGAAAGGCCCGCGACGGGGCCGAGTGGGGTGGGAGGCCGAGGAAGGTAAGAGCATGGATCACGGCGAAAAGCGAGCGGGGGCGGGAGGCCGGCGGCTCGTCGGCGGAAAGGAAAAGCGAGGTCGGGAGCGGAGCAGGAGAAGGAAGAGAAGAGATGGAAGAGGGCAAGGGTGCGGGAGCAGAGGAGGAAAGGGAAGGGTGTGAAGAAGGACGGTGAAAAGCGCGTGCTGGGTCGAGGGCGCACGGCGAGGGCGAAACGGGCGCGACGATCGAATCGTGGATGATGAGGGCGAGAGGTGAACGATGCGGGAGAAAGGGGAGAGAGGACGGTGGCTGCGGCCAGCGCGCGCAGCTGCAAGTGGAGTGAGGCAAGGGAGGGGAGGGGGGCTGAGGGCTATTGAGGGAGGTGGCGACGGGCCGAGTCTGGGCGCGAAAAGAAGCGTCACGGCATGGCGAAGAGAGGAGAGAACGGACGAAAAGAGACAAAGGCAGGAAGAAACAAGGGCTGAGGAGGAGGAGGAGGAGGAGGAGGAGGAGGAGGAGGCAGGGAAGGAGGGCTAGGAGGCGGCGAGGCAAGGCGAAGCGAGGTGGCGGAACGAATGGAAACCGAATGCGATCGCGGACGGGAGCGGAAGGTTGACTCGATGAGAATGAGGTGCCGACGGAAGCGAAAGGGGGACGGCAGAGGACGTGGGTCCTGGGGGGGACGTGCGGAGCCGAGACGCGCCGCGGGAGCAGAGCCAGGAAGGGGCGCATCAGCGCAGAAGGCGCGCGGGCGGCGTCGGCGCGGAGGATCCGCGATGGGGTGGGAGAAAGAAGCAGGGGAGCGAGGCGATAATAAAGAGAAAGCGCGCCGGTGGGACAAGGGGGACACGGCGGAGGAGCACTGGGGAGCAGAGCCGCAGACCGCCAGCGGAGGGCGGTTGAATGCCACGACGCGTCCTGGGGCCGCAGACCGCCGACGGAGGGTGGTCGGATGCGGCAGCGCGTCCCGGGAACGCGACGGCACCCGCTCGCAAAACAACGCGCGAGAAGGCGCAGACGCTGGCGCGAGCTCTCCGAGCAAAGGGCCCCATCGGGTGGACTGGAGAGCTCTGGCGGCCAGGCGAGACGCCTGGGGAGAAAAGGGGCCGCGAGGCGGGGTCAAGCGGTGAGGCGTCGGCAATGACAGCGCCACGGCAAGGGCAAAGTCGCAGTCCAAACAAAGGCCGCGGCGACGTCTTCGCGTGGACGCCGGCAGAGCCGTCGGTCCACTCGCTCACGGGCTGAGGGTGACCTCGTCATCGAGCCGCCCGTTCCTGACGTGCTCGGCGGCCTGCCTGCCTCGGTCGACCATGGAGATCCTCTCTCCCTCGACGCGCGTCTTGTCGAGGAGCTTCGCGGCCCGCTCGGCCTTGATCTTGGCGCGCACGGCGCGCACGGCCTGCGTCTGCGACCGCGCCTGCTTCTGCTTCTCGGCCTTTTCGAGCAGCGCGTCGCGCGCTGCGCGCGCGACCTGCGAGTCGCGCAGCGCCTCGAGGCGCTGTCGCGCGCGCGACGAGCGCTTGCGCGCGTCGAGCGCGTCCACCTTGGCGCGCGGGGCGCGCTCGCCGTACTGGTGCGACCACATTTCGTTCCGGGCCAGCACCGTCGGGTCTCCCTCCACCGGCCCGGGGGGTGGCGGGGGGCCCGCGGGAGGGGAGGGCGAGGAGGCCTGCCCCGCTCCGGTCGCGATCCACTTCCCCCCGCCCTCGCCATTTCTCTCGCCCCCGGCCGCGGCCGCAGCCGCGGCCGCAGCCGCGTCCCGGCCCAGGCCCTCGGCCGCGCCTCCGCCGTCCAAGGCCTCGAGCTCCGCCTTGGAGATGAGCGGCGCCTCTCCTGCGCCGCCGTTCGGCGCGACGCGCAGCAGCCCAATCACGGCCTGGCTGTCGTCCGCGGCCGCCGCGCCGGGCGTGCCGGCGCGCGGAAACTCGCCTGCCGCAATGGCCTCCATCAGGCCCTGGGACGGCGATCCGGGGATCTTCGTCGACGGTGAGGCGTCGCCGCCCGCGCCGCCGCGCGACTTGCGGCCCTCGAAGGGGTCGACGTCGGCGTGGTCGCGGTCGCCGCCCACGTCCCAAAAGGTGACGGGCGGGGGCGGGGCAAACTTGCGCCTCCAGGCGTCGTTGGTGGACGCGTTGGAGTAGGCGATGCCCTTCCAGACGCGCTGGTAGGTCCTGAAGCCGTGCGCGTGAAGCTTGGCGCCCGAGTTTTCGTCGATGGCCGGGTCGCAGCTACAGCGCGCCCTGGCGGCCTGGGCCTGCGGGCAGTGCGTCCAGCCGTCGTGCCTGTAGCCGACGTCTTCGTGGTAGTAGATCTTCTCGGCCGGGAGCAGCACGGCGGCGGCGAGCGTGTGGACGGGCGCGTCGCCCCAGCGCTCGTAGAAAAAGCCGCCAGAGTCGTCGAGGAACTTGAAAAAGGCCTGGTATGCCGCCGACTTGTACCAGGCGATCTTGCCGATCTCAAAGTTGCTCCAGAAGTGGAGGCCCGAGTAGACCTCGTACGAGAAGCGCGTGCGCTTGTTGTTGTCGTCCCGCCCGAGCCTGCGGAAGACCTTCATGAGCGCGGGCTCGACGCCGCGGGGGTCGACGAGATCGGGGCGGCGGCGCTTGAACTCCTCGACGGTGGACCACAGGTTGGGGATGGTCTCCATGATCTCGTAGGCGAGGATGTTCCAGCCGTAGGCCGCGTCGCTCTCGACCATGTCCCGGAACGGGTCGCGCTCGAGCGTGCAGTAGAAGCTCACGTCCGGCTCGACGCGCCAGTAGTAGTCAAAGCCCTCGAGCAGCGGGTGGTCGAAGAAGAAGCCAGAGTAGTAGCGGCACATGCGGCGGTACGACAGCTGCCCCCCGTGCGGCACGCGCCGGAGGTCGCGCAGGCTCTCGTCCATGCGCGTGCGGTTGACGGCGGCGGGCACCGACCAGTGCTCTTCGGGCACGCGCCCGAAGAGCAGCGGCGCGTCCGTGTAGGCGCGCACGCCCTTGACGAACGCCTCGTCGAACGGGTCGTCGTTCACGAAGATGTACGGGTACCCGGCGCCCTCGCGGCCGTTGAACGTGCGCTCCAGGTCGCGCATCGAGCCCTCGAGGCCCTTGAGGTCCGCGTTCCGCGCGAGGATGAAGTACGCGCCCTTTGGCTTGCCCTCGGGCCACTCGTCCAGCAGCCGCCGAGCCGCAGCCAGCGACTCGCGCTCGACCGCGGCGATGTCGAACGGAGCGGACGACGCCGACAGCGCCTCCACGTCCACGCCCTTGGGGCGGCGGAGCGGCGGGAGCGGGGGGTGCTGCCGCGGACGGCCACGGGGGTGCGCGCCTCGGGACGCCCACGACGAGGGCGCCGAGGAGGAGGAGGACGACGACGACGAAGAGGAGGATCCCGATGAGGCGAGGCCGGAGAAGAGACCGAAGCCAGAGAACAGTCCAGCAGAGGAGCCGGAGCCGGAGTCGGAGGCGCCCCCGGCCGAGGCGCCGTCTCCTGACCCGGCCGACGAGAAGAGCCACGACCGCGCCGAGCCGCGGCCCTCGGAGGCGGACGCGGACCCGCCCGCGCCGGCATCCTCGCCGCCGCCCACGATGGCGGCGACCGTGCGCCCCTCTTGCGCGGCGTGCTCGCCGCCCGAGCCGGAGACGAGGCCGGGGGGAGCGCGCGTGCCGACGCTCGGGTCCGGCGTCAGCAGCAGGCGCGGGACGCAGAGCGCCAGCAGCACGAGCGCGACGACCGCGAGCGCCACCGAGGCGCGGCGGCGACGCGGCGAGCGACACGCTGCCGAGGGAGGACACCGGCCGTTGCCGTTGCAGGCCGGCCACTGCGCGCCGCGGCCGCCCTTGCCGGGAAGGCCCGCCGGCGGCGCGGCCGGCGCCCGACCAAACGCGAGCGATGCCGCCGCCGCCGCGCCGCGCAGCGGCGAGCGAGGACGCAGCGATCGGACACCACCCTCGACGTCCATCGCGGCGCGGGGAGCGTCGCGCAGCGCCGCGGCGCCGGCGGCGCCGGCCGCGCCGGACGGGGGCGGGGCCGCCAACGAGGCAGAGGAAAGCGCCGCCGCCCCGGGCGGACCGGCCGAGCCGCGGGCGCGAGCGCCCATGGCGTGCAGCAGAGCGTGGGGAGCGCTTCCCGTGCTCGCCTCTCCGGAAGGCATCCGCCGCGCGGCCGAAGCGGCAGCTCGGAGGCGCGCTCCAAAGGCGATCCGCTCGCGCCAAGAACGAGCAGAGGCCGACGAGGCGCCCGCGAACGGCCTTGGAGGCGCGATGCGCCCTGGGAAGCAGCGCGGGCGAGGCGGAAGCTAGCAAAGGAGGGCGAACGGCAGGCCGGGCCGGCCAGTCCGGAGCACCGCGGCGCTCCCGACGACGCCCGAGCGCGCTGGAGGCCCCGCGACGGCGCGCCGGCGGAACAAAAAAACACCCAGAGGGCGTGTGCGAGGAGGCGGAGCCGTGCCGGCACCAGAGGAGGTGGGGCCGTTCGCGGGTCGCGCGCTCCCCGGGTCCCCCGCGCCCTCCGCCTCGCGCGCTCTCAGCCTCTCCCCCCCTCCCCCGCCTCCCTCCCCGGCCCGCCCACCTCCTCCCCCCGCCTCCCCCCGCTCGCGCGCCTTCCCGCGGGTCGAGCGGACCGGGCGGCCCGCGCTGCGCTCGAGGGCCAGTAGCTTCTCGCCCACATCGAACGTGGCGTGCGTCGCTCGCACGCCGCGCGGATCTCGAGCGATCTTTTTTTTTTTTGCAGGCGACTCGGTCGCGAGCGAGGCGAGCGCGCTGAAGAGCAAAAGAGCCGGGGTTTGCTGCTCTCGGCGACGGAGCGGTGCGGACCCGCGGTGGTCGGAGTGACGGTGGTCGGAGTGACGGGGAGCGCCGCTCCAACCCCTCCCTTCCCCCCCCCCCCCCCCCCCCCCCCCCCC